>AWUE01020677.1:0-32080 GCA_001974825.2 Corchorus olitorius | reverse complement strand
TTTTGCTCATGTAAAATATGTACAAGTGATCAATAAATGCCACCCTACTACTTAAGTTAACTTTAGTGCATTTATATAGAAATCTCAGTCCCTTTTTACATTTTTATTTAACATTAATCTCATAACAGAGAAATCCTAATCATAGATCATGAAAAAAACAACTTTCAACTCCTCATCACATCTAACAATAAAAATTGTGTGACTGACTTCATAATTGATTTTGTTTTTATTGTAAAACAACAAATTTTGCTCATGTAAATGCCAGGCTACTTCTTAAGTTAAAAGTTTGCTGCATTTATACAGAGATTTCAACAGTTTGTAACATTTAACAATAACATTAACCTAACAAAAAAAAATTCCTAATCATTGATCATGAAAAAAGAGAAAGTAAAATTGAGCTCCTTATTACACAACTTCATAAACCATTACAAACCCGCAGCGGGCCATCAAACCCAGTTTGCCTAAAATTTGCCTAATTCAGGAGAGACCTAAAAATTTCGAAGTCTTTTTTCTTGGTAAAAGTACCCGGGAGGTCCCTGTACTATACGAAATGTTGATTTGGGTCCCTGTACTTTTTTTTTCTACAAATTCGTCCCTCTACTATCAGAACCGATCACCCGAGGTCCCTCACGTTAGTGAGCCGTGACAGACCCATCAAACTTGCTTACGTGGCACTAACGCCGTCTAATTCGCTGATGTGGCATAAAAAATTAAAATTTTTTATTTTAATATAATTTTTGTTGAAATTTAATTTTTTAATAATAATAAAAAAAGAAATCTGAATTTTTTTTTCCACGAACAAAAAAAAATTTCTCTCTCCTCCGTTAAAGATCAAACACCCCTTTTAAAGAATGAGTCAATATTATTTCAAGTGAATTAATTATTGTTGAAACTATCCGTGTTGAAACTAACACTACGAACAACCTCCTCCCTCTCCTTACAAGATCAATTATTGTGACTATAGATTGATTTGGTTTATTTTATTAAAATTCAAAACAAGGTAGAGGAGTTCCATAAAAATAAAATTTTGAATTCAGATTTTAAACAGCCTCACATTCACATCTCATGTCAGCATCATCAAAATTTGAAAAATTCTCTGAACAAAAATCATTCTTCTTCTTCTTTCCTCCTCACAGCTTAAAAAAAACCCCAGTTTCAGTTTCAGTTTCACAACCTTAAACAAACCTTCCAAGTGCAGTGCTGTTGTTGTTGTTGTTGCAGATGGCGACGCGCTACAAGTCGTACGATACACGCTCCTCCACCTCCTTTCATTTCTCTGATCCCTCCTCATCTCTAGAGCTCAATAATTCCTCTTCTGGGAGTGGGAATGGAAGGCCAAAAACACCTCTTCTTCTTCCTCCCGAGCCCTGGTCAAGGCAAAGCCCTTGGATGTGATCGCCGGTCAAGGCAGCTGGAGCAAGCCTAAAATTGACCACAACCTCACTAGCATGGTAAAGAGATTTATGGACAAGAAATCCTCAAACAAGCCAATTGGGAATGGACAGCTCCTCATTCCATCTGATGTCATCGCTCAAGATCTCCACAAGACTAGAAAAGGAGCTGCTTTCACGGCGTTGCGGAAGAAGCTCTTTGGAAAAGGCGGCTCTTCCTCCGCCGACAAAAAGGAGGTGAAAGCCCTGACCGAGGTCAAAGGGAATACGAGGACCTTGGCCATGGTTTTGAGAAGTGAGAGGGAGAGTGCCCATAAAGAGCAAGAAATGGAGATTGCCCAGCTTAAGCGCTACAAGTCATATTCAATTTAGGATAGTTTCAACAATAATTAATTCACTTGAAATAATATTGACTCATTCTTAAAAAAGGGTGTTTGATCTTTAATTGAGGAGAGAGAAATGTTTTTTGTGTTTGTGAAAAAAAAATTCAGATTTATTATTATTATTATTATTAAAAAAATAAATTTCAATAAAAATTATATTAAAATAAAAAAATTTAATTTTTTATGCCACGTGGCATGCCATGTCAGCGAATTAGACGGTGTTAGTGCCACGTAAACAAGTTTGACGGATCTGTCACGGCTCACTAACGTGAGGGACCTCGGGTGATCAGTTCTGATAGTAGAGGGATGAATTTGTAGAAAAAAAACGTATAGGGACCAAAATCAACATTTCGTATAGTACAGGGACCTCCCGGGTACTTTTACCCTTTTTTCTTCTCTCATTCGATTCGGCCTAAAATTTCCTAACTTCTTCTTTCTCCTTTCTCCCTTCTCCTTTCCTTCTCTTCTTGGATTCTCCTTGCTTCTGTTCGACTTCGTGCTTAACAAAATTGTAAGAAGGATTCGCAAATATTGAGGCATCATCGAAAGACAACAACAAAACCCCAAGTCTTCTTATTAGGGTTTTCAAATTTTAGGTATTTTTCAGGTTTTGGGTTTCTCGGTATTATTAGGGTTTTGATTTCTGAAAAGCCCTCTTCTTCTTCTTCGATTCTCTTCAAATTTTAGGTATTTTCAGGTTTTGGATTTCTCGGTATTATTAGGTTTTTGATTTCTCATTTCTGGTTGTATTTGGTTTTTGGTTCTCTCTCTTGTTACCAAATTCTTCGTGAATGGGTTTTGTTTATTGCTGTTGGTGTAACTTTTTACTGCTTTTGATTTCTGCGTTTTTCATGATGGGATTATAGGGATTGTTCCAAGTGGAGTGTTGTTTCCTCTGATGCAATGGAGTGGAAGAACACATTTCTTACTAGCAATCGTCCGCATCCCCTTTTTCATCTTTTCTGATAAATTGTTTTAATTCTTCTGCTTTGACATTCTAAAATTAGCAATTAGCTTGTTGATGCGCTGACTTTTAATGCACACTATAATTAAATTATGCTAATAAATGCCTGTTTATCACTTTTTTTCATTACAGGTCCAGGAGTTTCCTCCAGTTTTCATTACCTTTTTAGCTTGGAGCCTATCTGAGGTGAGTATATTACTAATCTTTCAAATTGAAATTGGTAACTATATCTATATGTATTCAGTAGCATTGTAGCAATATGGGACTTTAAATGAGCTTATATAGTGGTTCTTTACAAATTAATGTAGAATATGGAAAATTCAATCACTGCCTTGCATCTTTTTGAAATGATTACTATGATGAGAGTAAATTACATGATAATATATTAATCTGTTTCCCAACTTAGATAGTGTAATATGCCAACTTTTGGGCACTTCATTTTCCTTTATTTTGTCAAACTATTGAAATGACCATATGCCATTAGTTGTGTTTCCATCTAATTCACCTGTTTGTGACAGAAGAAGTTGGCAGTGCTGCTGGTTTGTTCTTTAATAAGAAAGACAGGATGAAATGGGTTGGACTTGTAAAAGCAATTCGTAGTGGCCGTCCCTCTGTCCGTGAAATAACCGGGCCGTTGCAGTTTCGTACTTTCCAACATGATTTTGTTCCAAGAGATTCTAATGTCAAACCTAAAAAGTACAAGTATCCACAAGTCTATGATCCATATGGTCCAAGACCTCCGCCCTCTGATAAGATTGTTCAGCTGGCAGAGCGAATTGCTGCTCTACAACCCGAAGAACGCAAACAAATTGGTCCTGTTCTAGCTGAGAGACTAAGGCACCCGAAATTGCTGCGGGTTGAGACTGAGGGGATGGACTTGGGTTCCCAGGGTGGAGGAGGTGCAGGGGCTACAAAGGTTGAGGAGAAGAAAGAGAAAACAGCATTTGATGTGAAGTTGGAGAAGTTTGATGCTACTGCAAAACTCAAGGTTATTAAGGAAGTTAGGGCGTTTACTAATTTGGGATTGAAAGAGGCCAAGGACCTTGTCGAAAAGGTACCTGCTGTGCTCAAACAAGGGGTGACCAAGGAGGAAGCGACTGAGATAATAGAGAAGATAAAGGCAGCTGGAGGAGTTGCTGTCATGGAGTGAACCTTTTGGTTTTCTTTTTATTACTCTGTTTTAATGGGGAAATACTGGGAAAATGGCTACCATTCTAAATTTTGTTCCATGGAACTGGAAGGCAATTAATGAGATTGAAGCAATAATAAGGTTTATACTTTTGTTTTGCTTAATTTCATTTTATTTCTCAAAATCCTCTGTTTTTTAGTTGTTTGTAGGCAGTTAGGTGATGTTGGTATTTAGTTTGAAGTTGTTTCTTGGATCAAAGTAATGGTAGAAGAAGAGATAGCAACTTATGGCTTCCTAGGCTTGCAATTTCTTAGTTCGTTAATTTGCCTGTCTTCATTTGATTGAGCTGTAGCCATTTGGTAAGCTTTCCCTATAAGATTAATTTTGAATGGGATTGATTTCATTTTCATATATAGTCCTCCTAGACCTAGGAGTTTTATTAACTTTAGTTTTTTTGTCTTCTTCTTCTCCTTCTTTTGCGAGGTTTTATACTGCTAGAGGTTTTATACTGCTAAATTGTCTGAATTTCTTGCTTGAAAGTTCAGTTAGGATTGAATCCTTACTATTGTCTGAATTTCTTGCTTGAAAGTTCAGTTAGGATTGAATCATTACTATTATGATCATGATTTTCTATCTTGCAGCTATTTGTTTGATGCGAGATTGGTTGTAATAAATAAATAAATAAAAAAACTTCAATTCTAAGGCTCTAATAACAATTCTGTTGTGTGATAAATATGTTCAAAATGTTTGGATTTCTTTCAAAAATGCTTGAGACGTTAATTTGTTAACGAGAACAGAGAGAAACAGGGAAAGTTTAAAAGAAGAAAGTAATGAAATTGTAAGGAATATATTAAAGAAAAACTCAAAGTAGGCCTCATTTTGCCATAAACACGTTGATATTGATGATGATGGTGACAAATCTATAAGCTATACAATGTGTTCACAAGTGAGTGTGAATTGAATCTCAAAGAACAATGGTTCATTTATTTGTCTTCCGAATTTTAAAATGGAGAATAATTTCTTCATTTGGCGTTAGAAGTTTCTTTATCTATGCAGTCTCAAATGCCCCAATCAATGCCCTCCTGAAACTCATGGTCAAATGGTCACGGAAAGTGTAAAACCACTTTCATGCTTCCTTATGGTGCAAATGAAGATCAACATGCAAACTCTTGTTCTTGCTCATTGATATAGGACTAGGAAATATATATACTGAGCAATATTGGAGTAGTTGAAGCGATTGTCTATCTCATACAATTATCATAAGGATGAAAAAAAACTGAAACGGACAATCTAATTATTGGATGGAATATTATGGTTGCTCAATTATACAGCAGTCAATGTAAACAACAATAATCAGGACTAGGATACCTATTTTGGATATGAAAAAAAACACAAGATAGAAATATAAAACACAGACTCGTTTATAGACTTGGGTTTTAAAACCGAAGAGTTCAGTGAAACAATGGGCCAAGCCTCTTCTTTACTTTCATCGACCCAAACCCAAATTAATTTGGGAATGGAACAGCCCGACTTAACTTTTTGGTTTTCTTTCTAACTGATATTAATGTCACTTTGTTGCAATGATTAAAAGTGCTATGCTTCTTTTGCCTTTATATGATGATATCTTAAAGTTGAAAAGCCTTAAATCTCTGTTTCTATTCATGTTTTCCAGCTTTTAAACTCATTTGATACAAGCAGAGTGGAACTCATAAGGATAACATATGTTAGGATCATCTTTATTTCTAATGTGATTCTTTAAACAGAGAGAAATTGGTTATGAACAAATTGTATTAATAGGTTTGTTGTGCATTTGGTGCTTTGTACAATTTTTGTCAATAGCAGTATAGCAGCAGCCTGTTTTGGAAAACACTCCTTTTTTTAATTACACTTTGTGATTTTGGATATAATGTTCCCAAATGCTATTCATCATATCAGGTAATTGTAAACCTTTCTGAGGCAACAGATTGTTTCCTTTCGGTTTAAAAGGAAAGATGACAAATTATATCTGACATTAACTATGCACTACAGAGAATATTGCTTATGCTTAATTTCTCTCATACATGTTACCATAACTGCTGATGCAATCACAAAATTCTGATCTCAACATTCTTGACATCTCAAATTTGCAGAATTGGTATCAAAATCATATAGCATTCAGTAGACATATACGCATAGCTACTGAAACTAAGAGTCCAACATTTTACCACCAAACCGAATGTCCGATGACCAATTTTCCAAATTCAATTTTGGGTTCTTGTACTAAACTCAACCTACCAGTAAAAAAAAACCAAAATCATCAACTTGGTTCAGCTCAGGGAAATCTAAGCAGCTCAAACAGCAGCTGTGAATACTTTAATCTTTTCACCGCAACCTTCACGTTGGAAAAGTTCTCGCAACAAATGGCCACCGTTTTTTATTGTAATGGACTGATAGAAAAATGAGAGAAGGCAGGCGGAGTGTTGTTGGAAGTTTTCAACACAAGAACCGAGTTGATTGGCGGTCGTATCTCTACTACATTTTTCATTACTAATCTTAGCAACAGAGTTTCCAGGAATGCTCTTTGGGATGCATTTTCAGACTATGAAAGAGTGGCAGATGTATTCATACAGAGGAATATCAGACAAAAGGGTCCAACTACCTACGCTTTTGTCAAATATTGGATGGGAAAAGAAGCTTTGCAGGCTCTTGAAAAGCTAATTCCAGATTCTTAGAAGGGATTCGAATAAGAGTTTTTTTAGCTAATGCTAAGAGTAGTCAAGAAAGGATGACTAAAAGTAACCAGGTTGGGGCGAAAGCGAAGGAATTGAAGAGGTCAGTACTCCATCATGCCAAGTTAAATGGAAGAACTTTTAAAGAGGTAGTGGTGAAGAATGGCCAAACTGCTTTAAATCAGGGGAACACTGATGGAAGAAAAGATGTCACAACGGTTTCGAATGAGACAGAGCCTGTCCATGGAAGTCAAAAGAATAAGGAAGTTGTAGTTGATAGTGAGAAATTAGCTGTAGATGGTTCTTCCTCTTCGCTTAATTTTAACCAGATTTTGGTTGTTGAGAATGAGGGAGAGCGCTTACCATCTAGAAGTACGATTGAGGAGTTGGATTTAGATTTTGAACTCCCAAGTGAGGATATGGAATGGCAAGGAGAATAGTTGGTAGATTGAAACCGAATGTAACTGTTGAGCAGGTACGCGAAACAATTGCTGGACTAAAGTTGAATGCTAATGTGGTTCTAGTGAGTAACGTCAGGGTCTTGCTGCAGTTTCAGAAAATGGAAGAGATGCAGTCTTTTATTGATCATCCAGGGGAGTTTATGGATATTTGTTGTTCTGCTTTTCATTATTGGGATGACAGTGGAGATGAAAAAATTAGAGAAGTGTGGATTAAATTAGAAGGAGTCCCTCTATTCTTATGGCATCCAAAATTCTTCACAGAAATTGCGAGTAGATGGGGAAGGTTTTTTTCAGATTGCAGAAAGAACAAAAGAAAGATCCACCATGGTAGCGGCATGGATGTTGGTTGAAGTGAAGGATATCGTCGATATTCTGAATATTGTTGTAGGGAAGTGGAGGAGGAATAAATTTTCGATCAAAGTTTCAGTCGGCGATAAGTTTTCTGATGATCGGAATTCTGATTATGGTGTTTTCGATGACCCGTTGGAAGACGAGGAAAATTCAAACGATATCTGCTCATGTCCTGGAGAGAGATTAGGTGAATTGGTATCGGTTGCATTGGTAAATGAGGATGTTATTAATGATGAGTCAGCAGATATTGTGTTGGAGACTATGTAAATGGAAAGGAATGTCGAAACTTCCAAGATAGATGACGGCGCTGAGCATGAGACACAGAGATCTGGTGAATGTCAGACACGTGGGGAATCATCTCAGAAAATCAGTGATGGTAATGGAGCTAAGTTGGACCAAAATAAGGAATAGTGCGTTGAAGATGTCAGGTCAATCTCTTCACAGTCCATAGCACTAGTTTGTTATGGGCCTACAGAAGATAATTTTGTTGGGCCAAGTGAGAATAAGCTGAAACTTTTGATGGGAATTTCTGAAGATGGGGAGGCATCACAGCCAACTAAATCAGGAATTTCAATTTCTGATAAAACTGAAACAACTCAGATTTTCAAGGATGCGATAAACAATAAGGGGAAGATACTAGGAAATTTAGAACCTTGGAGGATATTGAGGAGGAGATTGAGGAAGATTTGTTCAGAAATTTATTGGAAAAAAATAAGAAACGCAACAAGAAAGTTGATAAGAAAAAGCTCAAGAAATCTAAGAAGATAATGAAACAATTGCAGGAAGCAGGTAGCCATTCACTCTCTGATGGTGATTTCGAAAATAGGAATCATGTATTGATGAAGGAAGCTAAAGCTACTTTGGATGTTAAGTATGTTAGGTATTTCCTTTGATTGTGATGATAGCTTGATCCTGGAGAAATTTATATCAATGGAAAATGGAGGAGATTGCTAATTTAAGAAGGTTTTTTCCTAGCTGTGTCGATGTTGAATCTTATGGTGTGCAGGTTTGGATGTTTTAATTTGTTGGTCTTCTAAGATTCATGTTGTGCTTTGTTCTGTTGAGTCTCCTTGAAAGTTAGAAAATTTATGTTCAATTGAATATATGAAGAATATTTCTCGCGTTGTCAATGGTGAGGCAGAGATTGTTATGACAAGGGGTTTACTTGTTTTTTTTTTCAAAATTCGCTGCTTTTTGTGTTTTTGGTCTGCATTCTTGGTTGTGTTGTGGCTTCTTTCAAGCAGGTTTGGAGTTTGGACAATTGTGCCTGATGTATGATGATGTGGACATGTTTGGGGTACTGGTTGAAGATGGTGTCTACTGCAAGAAGAGAATCATTATCGACGGTGACGCTCTATTCACTGTAAAGTGGGTGAACAACAAGGAATCAGTTCTATAGAGTTTTTGACAGATGAATTTTCAGATTAAAAGGGTTAAAGAAGTTGATTAAAGTTTGTTCAGTGATGTGTTTAGAGAGGTTAAGGATATGATTGTTTAGCGAATTCAAGTATTGATAGGGGATCGTCATTGATGTTTAGTTTTGATTTAGTTGCTGCATGTTTCTTTTGTTTGGCACTAGTGCTGTTGTTCTTTTGCTTTCCTTGGGTCTCTGTTTTGGTCTATTTTCTTTGTTCGGAGTGTTCTCGTTGGTGTTTCCGTACCTTGTCACTGCTTCAATCAATAAATAGTAATCTTTCCTTTTCAAAAAAAAAAAAAGACATATACACATCAACATTAGGAATATTAATGGAACTTTTATATCAAACTAAACAAGTTAATTATGTTACACTTAAAGTAGTAAAAACAATATCCTAAAATAGATAAGGGTTGCAGATTCTGATCATTGTGTCGTCGTCAACCAAATTTGGATTCTGATTCTCCTGATCATAAGGCTCTCCAAATCCAGAATTCACTGCACAAATACTGCTTCCAATGTTGCATTCAACTGAAACCGACAGTAGATCTTCGAGTTCGAATACGAAGGACTCCAACTCATTGTCATTGAAATTACTTCCTTGAAGAGGGTTACAGTTTTTGATCATAGTTTGGTCAACAAAGCTTGTAGTTGGAATCGACAACATCTCTTAGAGTTCAGATGCGGAGGACTTCAAGTCATTGCCACTCAAATCAGAGCAAACAGAACCATTATTAGTAAACTCCACAGGGCTAGAGCTATTAGGTTGGCTAAGTCTTGCGTCTGTATAATTTCCTTGCTGGGGGCTGCAACTGTTCATCACCATTGTTTGACTCCAATGATCCGTGATTTGATTGTGATATTCTTGATGAACAAATTCTCCAAAGTTCAGATTATTTCCTTCATAATTCGTCTGAGACATCCAATGTATGATCAACACAAACTTTCTTCATAACCGACGTCTTTCCAGCTCCATTAACATTACCAATATATGCAAAGGAGATTGGATTGTGATATTCTTGATGAACAAATCCTCCAAAAATCAGATTATTTCCTTCATAATTCGTCTGAGAAGTGCTACTTGCAATATTCACCGCACAATCAACACAAACTTTCTTCGTAGCCGACATTCCTCCATTAACATCATTAATATAATTTGCATTGTATACTGATATATATATTATATTTATATTTATTATATATTATTAGCAACTATCAGGGAATTTACTTAAAGCCTCAATCAACTTTTTCTGTGGTGCAAGATAACTACTTCAAATTCGTCTTTTATCATTATTTAAATGACCCATTTGTCCACTTTTTCCCCTCCTTTTATTCTGTCATTGTTTGGTATTTATGTAATTTCCCAACCTCATTAGTGTAAACATAATTAATGCAGTTTGGTCTCTATTAAATTTCTTTTATTCTCAAAAACACACCTCTTCTCTCAAAATCGAATCTCACAGACGACGCCTCCTCTTCTGTTTTCATCTCCACGTCTCTTCCTCACTCTTCTCCTTCCTTATTCAAAACGCATAGCTATCTATGTTATGTAAATATATGGATGTTACCTCTATATTATGCAATTACTTGAAGAAATCACTTCTAAAATGCTAAGTTCAATTTGTGGAAAGAATTTTCTTTGATCCAAAGAGTTTTTGAATCTGTTATACAAAATTTGTTATTAGGCAACATGTAATAATTAAAAACCTCCTGATAATTCAACAAACAAATTAACTTTGTTATTAGGCAACATGTGTATATATATATATCCTATATATTATTTTTGTAACCAGGTGAAATTACTAATGCTTCTTCTAACTTTTAACCCGGAACGACCTTATCGCCCCGTTTTAGTCGTTTCTCACATGCGGTTACACTGAATCGATTCGTATTCCATCTTTCTATAACCTCATAAATCATATTAATAAATCATATTTACTATATTTAAACCCAGAGAAAACGCGTTCACATTTACAGAGCAAAAAAAACTATAAAAATTGACTCATATGATAATAACAAATTTTAATTAGATTGATTATGAGTAGTTTTAAGTAAAAATGTAATATATAAATAAAAATATAGTATTAAAATGATAATTAAATAACTGGGTTCGGGTAGTGGGTACCCTAAGGTCACTATCCGAACCCTACCTGAACCCGTCACGGGTACTAAAAGTACTACCCGTACCCTATCCTAACCCAATTATACAATACCATAACGCTACTTAACCGGATCGGCTAGTGCCGGGTACCCTATTAACTACTACCCACTTCATCTTTAGGATATTTTTTGAAGGATATTTAAGAATGTATTATTTAAAGGATTTATTTTTGAAGGATATATTATGGATGATATATATTACATTACTAGGTGTGGAAACAGATATACACTTGCAAAACAAATAAAAATATAAATAAGTATACCCACATTAAAAATTCCCCGTAGTGCAAGCGCGGGGTACCCCTCTCATATTATATATTAAAAACCTACTGATTATTCAACATATAGGCTATTACTTCCTAAATGAATACAATTTACAATTCTTTTTTAAGCTACGTACTGCTTTTTCTTCATCTGTTTAAAACCTTGACAAGCCTTTTTTCAATAAGATATTGATTGTGATGATTGCAAGAAAAAAAGAGATGAATTCATAAGAACAACAAAAACAACTACATTTAAGAATTATTGTAGCGAAACAAATTACACATGAAATTATAACATGCCCGAAGCACAAACACAAGCTAATCCACTTGTATTTAATTAATTTTGATTGATGATTCACGTTACGGTAATGATGGGATTGAATGTTGATCGATATATACGATTCCAAGTTTGAATAATGAAGAATTATTCTCTGCTGCAAGGAAAAAAGATAGTCATTGCTAGCTCTAAGTGCTATTATTCACATTAATTAATTAATAAGTCATTAGAAGTCATTAAATCACTCATTTCAATTAGCTTGTACTTATTAATAATAGTCAAGTATAATAATTTCTTAATTTTGATTCTTGATTATTTTGTTAATCTTAATTGCTTTTTTTATACTATTCATTTTTGTATTATTTCAGCTTGTGAATGGGTCCATTTTAATTGGGCTATTTGCTAATGGGTGTTGGATTTTTAGTGAGACCTATTTTTTAATCTTAATTGCCTTTTTATACTATTCATTTTTGTAATATTATTTTAGTTTGTGAATGGGTCCATTTTAATTGGGCTATTTGCTAATAGGTGTTGGGTTTTTATTGAGCCCATTTTTTTTTTGTTTCACCAGATTTTACCTGTTCACTGAAATTCTATTTTCCCAGTGTTCCTTAACCCAGTCCCACGTCTCTCATCTCTAGACATTTTCTCTCAAACATGTATTAGACATGTGTTTATTTTTGCCCAAATATTAGACACGTATTAGACAGGTGCACATATCTTCTTTCTCTTTTCGACCAATAAGATCGTGACAAGTCAGATTTCTTCCTAAAATTTAGGCACAAATTTAGCACCAGATTTAGCCCCAAGTTTCACTAGATGAGACTTACATGGTAAGTCCCTAAATTTCGAACATTAATTTGTTAGGGTTTTAGAAATTGTTGGAAAAAATTACGATCTTATTGACCAGGACCATGGATGACGTGGTGAACCCGATCCATGTAATAATTTCTGCTTCTTTCCATTTAATTTATGAGTAATGTTATACAACCTGCCTATTTGACCCGCAAAATGTCCCGCCTGACGTGACTTTGGAAAAAGTTACCATAATTTTTAAAACTCTATTTAATAATATCCTGAAATCAAGGGATTTACCTTGCAAACCTTCCTTTTTTCTAACTAGGGGCTAAACCTAGAAATAATTTTTTACCTTAATTATTAGGCAGGATAACTAATGGTAAACTCATGCGGGTCAAAAATATTTTCCTTAATTTATATTATATATATTGGTATAATAATTTATATATATTTAGCCTTTAGTGAAAACGGATTAAAGAAATATGTATTCTAGTCTATAAAGAAGCTAGATTTTGACTGATCATTTTGATCAAGACTCAACTACTACCCCTTAATTAGCTAATTAGCAGCATATACTTCATACTTTAATTTGCACCCGGTTCACTTCAAGCACATCCAATTAAACAATAGATCTCAAAAGAAAACCTACCGCATGATCCACCGACTTTGAACATCTCTTTATCAACTATTTTCTCATCAACTCGATCAGATAAATCTTTTTTCGCATTTTAGTTTCAGCTAGTAGCTACTTCTCTTTTGGCCAAAAAAAAAAAGTAGCTACTTCTCTACTTCGTGAAAAATGAGATTCAAGTGTATTCGTGAAAAATGAGATTCAAGTGTATGTTTACATATACATTATAAAATGTATTTTGGGTCAGAATTATATTTTTTATATACAAATCATCATTATATTTCATCCATCTTCCCCCTAATCTAAATATATAAAATGGAAGGAAGAAAAGGAGGTAAAAAACAATATTGAAACTTCAATTGCAATTCTTCCCGTATGTATTGTCCAAACTTGTTTAGATTGAATTTTAGTTAATTGGAAAATATAATCCCTCTATGTACATTCTTGAATTTTTTTTTCTTTTTCCAAGGTGGTATATGTATATGATATGCTGGAATATGTATACTTATCATTTTTTCAAGGTAAAAGCCGAGTTTTCATTAATTTAAGATGTCCGGGTTACAAATGAAAGATGGAAGATAGTCTATCATCCAAACTCTATATGATCTCCTAGATTACAATTAGCGTTGGCTAAATTATGTGCCAAACCATTCGACTCCCTTCTAGAAAATGAGAAAGAACAATCATATCAAATAAATCGGCATAGCTCGATATATCACCAATAAGATAACCTCCAACCCATAGTGAATTGACTCCCTTGTGAATCTCCAAAATCAACTCGGAACCACTGTTTGGCCAAAAAAAAAAAAAACACGGAACCACTGATTGCGATTCCACCACCAATAACCACAAAACTATCAGGATCTTATCAAATAATGTAAATTGGAAGAGTTGAAATTAGGTTAATCAGGTAAAGACAAGCAATTGATCAATTAGTAATTCATAAAAGTAAATAAATAAATATAATAAATTGCATATTAATTTGTAACCATAAATCATAAAAATAAATATAATAAATCACATATTAATTTGTAATATAACACAAAAATAATATAATTTTCATTTGATAAAGCAAGAATCAACATTGGAAAATCTCTGTTGAAGCTTTCAATTGTTTTACCTTCTCCTTCTATTAGACTACCCCACCAACTATATATACGAGGGTATTCCGTAGTCAAATTTTTTTGCACCATAAAAATTGCTACTTGGTACACTTTCCAAATTATTTAATTCAAAAATAGTTTGACACATGCTACACATGTGATATAGATTTTTTTTTTGCTTATTTGTATTTTTGATTACTAATTATAAAATAATCAATCTTGCCAAAACTATATTCTTTTGTAATTTATTTTTATATATTTTGCTTATTTGTATTTTAGTTATAAACTTAGTAATAATAATTAAAAATTTTGATTTTTCATTTTTAATATATATGTGCATAATAATTTATTACTTAATATAGTTTTTATTTTATGTATTTAATACTTTAAAATTTTGTATCAAAAAATCTATAGAGGTTATCATCAACAAATTCAATAAACTTCAAAATTAATACTATATTTAAAAATTACTAACTACGTAATTTTCTTACTTAAAAGTTAACAAAATAGTTGAAGATGTAATGAAAATAGCTTATACCCTTATATCCTCAGTAATTTTGGCTACAAACTTTATTTATCTAAGGGTTTTTTAAGGGGGATAAGCTATAAGTGTTAAAAATATAATACTATCGACAAATTCAGCAACCTTACATTAATAATCTTTCAATACTAATGAATGATTAAAAGTCTTATCTAAAGTTACTAAAAAAGTTATAAAATTTATCAAGAAAGCTATGATGCTTTCAACAAATTCAACAATCTTGCGTTCTTACTTAATACTTTACAATTTTGGTAATTTTAGTAACTTTTTTCATCAATAATAAAGGTTACTAATTTTCTTATCGAAGGTTAGTAAAAAAGTGACGTTGTTAACAAATTCAGCAACCTAACCTTACATCCCTAATAATATAAGTAATTTTTCATTACTAATGAACATTACCGATATTATCATCTAAAGTTAACAATTTTATTTTTATATTATCGTTAATAATTTTGGTAACATTATATATTAATCTTAATAAATACCTTATTGTAATTTTAGTTATTTTTTTATCAATAATAAAGGTTGCAAATTTTCTTATCTAAGGTTAGCAAAAAACTTTAGAGGTTATTATAAAGCCTCATGATGCTATCAACAAATCAATAAGTAACCTTAAATCCTTAATATATAATAACCTTTCATCAAAAGTTATGAAAAAAAGCTATAAAATTGAGTAGTATTAAAAATGTTGTATTGCTATTAATAAATTCAGTAATTCGTATCTAATTAAGTTTACTAAAAGAAGATTTTGATGTTCTCACAACAATTATGATGCTATCAATTCAATTATCTTACATCCTTAATAACTTTAAACTTTCATCATTGGTGAAGGATAGATTTTTTTTATTTAATGTTAAAAAAATAACTAACATGATTATGAAAAAGGTATAGTGCTTACAATTAATTCAATAGCCTTACATTCTTTAAAAAGCTAAATTATATAAGAATTATCAATAAATTTAGTACCTTTAGTATGATTACGAAGGAAAAAAAAACTATAATTAATGATTATGAAAAAAGTATATTATAAGGGTTTGGCTAACGGGTGTCCTTGACAGACCCAACACAAAAAGTGCATTTTTTAGTCAAATTGGCTACCTATCCCTACGACTCTTAGTAACTTTCTTGTATAATAAATGTTATCAATCTTGTAATTTTAAATTACTACTCCTTCCGTTCCTTATTATAAGTCATAGTCAAACATATTTTAACTCTGACCAATTTTTTAAAAAATAATATAAATCAAAACATTTTTTTAAACAATACTTGTAAATTTTGATTTATAAACTTTCTAATACATATTTTTTAAATTTAAATATTTTTCTATAAATAATGGTCAAAGATGGATTATGTTTTACCAAATTGTGACTTATAAATAGTAACAGAGTAAGTAATAAAGCTATAAAATTTATCAAAATAGCTATAATATGTTCTACAAACTTAGTAATCTTACATCCTAGGTAATCTTAGTAACTTTTTCTAAAAAATGAAAGTTACAAATTTTCTTACTTAAAAATAACTAAAAAAGTTTATGATATTACAAAATAAATATAATGCTAACATAATATCTTTAGCAAATAGGTTTATCTAATATTGTTGAAAAAAAAGGATTCAACAACCATACATTCATAATTAATGCGTTGCATCTTTATTAATATTAGTAGCTTTTCATCAATAATCAAGAATTATAATTTTCTTATTTAAGGTTAGTCAAAAAAAACTTTAGAGGATATTAAAAAGGTATGATGTTATCAACAAAAATTAAATAATTTTAAATTTTTAGTAACTTAACTGGCCTTTTATTAATAATTAAGGTTACCAATGCTCATATCTAAAGTTACTAAAAAAGCTGTAGTGATTATTCTAAAAAGTATATTATTATCTGATAACTCAATAATTTTACATTTAGTTACCATTTTTTTAATATAAGTTTACTTAAAAGGTTGTAAGACATTATAAAGAATGTTATAGTACTATCAAGAAATAAGTTACCTTACAACCTTAATAAGTTTAGTAACTTTTTTATTAATAATGACCAATTTAATATTTAAATTTACTAAAAAGGCAATTAAAATTGTTATGATACTATCAATAAAATTAGCAACTTTACATTCTTAGTAATTAATAATTATTGCCAATTTTCTTATTTAATTATGATTACTAAAAAAGAAAAAAAGGTAATTATCAAAACAATTATAAGGTTATTAATAAATTCAATAACCTTATATTTTTATTAACTTTTGTAAACTTTCTTCAATGGTGAAGTTAACCTTTTTTTTTATCTAAGGTAGAAAAATAAAACCTATAATTATAAAAATAGTCTAGGACTATCAAGTAATTCAATAACCTTATATTCTTTTGGTTATCAAATTTCTTATTTATGTTTAATAAAAAAAAACTAAACTATATATACTAAATAGTATCTGAAAGACCCAGGGAATTTACCAAAGGCCCCTTTTGAGGATCGATGAGGAGACTCCATTTGAACTTTTTTGTCCATTTCTGTCTTTTCTCACTTGCCAAATTACTAAGAAGACCTTAGGTTAGTTTCTAGCCATTTCTTGCCCTTGAGCCCTTTTTTGTAATTATTCTTTCCTTTCACATAAATGTTATAATAAATCCTATCCCTCTTAATTATCTAGAATTGTAACCTCTTTTCAGACCTTTCATGTCCATATGAAAAAGAGAGTAAACATAGTTTTTGTTTAAATGCTACACACTTTAGAGGAGGAAACAAAATTGAAGCTATTGTAGCTGTCCATGTACAAACTAATATTCACTATTTATTGCTAACTTTAGGTCATATGCTCAATGTTAATAGTATAGCCTTTTAAAGATATAACACATTTAAAATCATAGTACTTTCGAAATTTCCTACGTATCAAACAATTTAATTCGAATAGAAAATTGTTCAAAGACGTAGATTGCTGAACGTCCGACGCGCCAGCGCGAGCCGATTCACTTGTAGTATTATTAAGTTCACAAAAGTTATAATGGATAATTGAAGAGATATTATAAGAAAATTTATTGAGCTTAAAAATGACTATTAAGGACATTTGTATAAAAATGTTTTATATAGTTGCAAAAAAAGTATTTATTATGTATTTATTTGATTTTTTATGATAAATATATTTATGTTTTCAATGATTTTTTATAATTTTTTATGATATAAAACAAATTAAAAAAACCTAAAAAGGAAAAAAAGGAGAAAATAAAGTAGTATATATATATATATATTATATTATATTATATATTATACAAATTACAAATAAAAGTTTAAATGCAAAAGAAAACAAAAAAAAGTCGAAGAACACTTTTTGATAGGTGGGGCATTATGGAGAAACTATTAGTTAGATAATAATTAAGGACATAATAGGAAGAAAAAATATAAATTCTACAACTATTGCTCACTGCACCCTCCAACCCCAGAAAAAAAAAACGGCTTCTAAGGTCCACGTAGGACAAACTCCTTGCTATTGTGCAAGCACCTAAGACAATAAAGTGCGGCACAAAGCTAAAAAGCAGCTTATAAGTGCCGAACTGGTGTAACAAAGGGGGCCTGACTTTGGGAGCAAGTTTTGTTTAGAGAAATTCTTATATTATTTATTTATAATTTATTTTCAAAAATAAAAATACACATAATTAATTAAGCTTTGATAATGTCCATCTTGTCCACTAACAATCTAAAATATTGTCAATCATGGCCTTTCAAATTTTGAACCGATCATGTGTGTAGAATTTTTATTTTGTTTTTCTTTTTAAATTTTAGATGATCAAATACAATAAAGTTAAGCCTTGCAAATTATATTCTTTTTTGTAAAGTATTTTATTTTGGTTATTTGTATTTTGGATAATTACACATAATAAAAAATTTATATTTTATTTTTAATATACATACTTAAGATTTCATTACTTCATAATCAATATTATATTAATGTACGTAAAATGCTATTTTATAAATAAAACAATTTCTTGAACTGAATCTGTTACCCTAAATGGATTATATTTTCATGTTAGATATAAGAATCATCTAGTCAAGAGTATAGAAATCAATACCCAGTAGATAATTATTTATCGAACTCAAAGGCACTAATTATGAGTACGCCAGTGATAATTCATAATAGGAGGCACTTCGTGGACAACTCTACTACTAATATATAATTATTATTATAATAATAAGAAGTTTAAAATATATTATATAATAATAAGATGTTTAACGTAAAAATAATTGTTAGTATTATTTTAGACTTTTTAATATGGAAATAAAATCTGATTGGATTACATATTAACCCTTAAAAATATAACTAAAATTTTAAAATTAAAAAGGTATTTCAGATATTTCAGGTCAAGATTTTTGAAGTTTAGAATTATATAATATAAAGATTCCGATATATATATATATATATATATACTAGTATTAGCTTTCACGTGCGTTGCACGTGACCCAACGCTTTTAAATGAAATATTCATATGAAATTATGATAACCTCCCTACTAAATTATGATAATTACACTATTTTTGATGATTTCCTTATGAAACTTTAATAACGATACTATGTAATTTCAAGAACCTTTTTATAAAATTTTTTTAACCTTCTTATGAAATTTTGTTAACCTCCCTAAGGAATTTTGAAGACCTCACTATGAAAACTCTCTAGAGAAGTAATCTGTTTTCTCTCAACTTGCTAGCTAGCAAATTTTGATAACTTCCTAATTAAATTTTGATAACCAGTACTATAAGATGTTGATAACCTCCATATAATATATTGATAACCACACTATGAAATTGTGATAACCTCGCTATGAAATTTTGATATAACCTTCCTATAAAATTTTGATAAACCTCCCTATAAAATTTTGATAAACTCGTTATGAAATCTTGATAACTACAAATTTTGATAACCTCCCTATGATTTTTTGATAACCGCATTATGAAATTTTGTTAATCTCCCTATGAAATTTTGAAAACTAAACTATGAAATTTTGATAGCCTTCATATGAAATTTTGATATCCTGCCTGAAATTTTGATTACTCCATAATAAAAGTTTAATAACTTTCCTCATTTGGTAACCATACTATGAAATTTTGATAACCCCACTATGAAATTTTGATAATCACATTTTGAAAATTTGATAACCTCTTTATGAAATTTTAATAACCTCTCTATAAAATTTTGTTGACCCCTCTATGAAATTTTGATAATCACATATGTAATTTTGATAACCTCGCTTTGAAATTTTGATAATAACACTATAAAATTTTGATAATCTTCTTATAAATTTTGATAATCTGAGATTTGATAACCTTCTATCGAATTTTGGTACTCCTTATTAAAAATATACTAAATTTTAATAATGACAATTTAAAAATATATTTGAAAACAGGTTACAATCGGAAAATATAAAGTTTCCCATTATTCGTAAAAATTTACATGTTCATCAATGAAAATCAATTTTACAAACTTATAATTCGGTCTAAATTGAAATTTTATAATTAATTCTTAAATAATAAATTTTAATAATGTCAATTTAGAAATATATTTAAAAAAGGGTACAATCGGAAATATAAAGTTTTCCATTATTCGTACTTTTATATATAGTATAGATAGATTTGGAGAAACTATTGATTTTCTCTCATTTCGGCCCAATAGGCCCATTAGCCTCGTTTGAGTCCATGAAGTCCAAATTGTCAAGCCAGATGTTCTAAAGTCTAAATTTGATATTCTTAGACCCAATTCGTTAATATGGAAACCCAAAGAATGAATCCAAGTCCAGTCAGTAATTATGATGCAATAATAATTCAGCTCTGATGCAACATTGTTAAATCCTAATTAAAGGAGGACTTCATAAGAGCAGTTTTGGAAGAGATTTCATAACTTTTGATTCAGAGCTCAGTAAAATGCAGATGAGGTACCGTTGAAAAGAGGATTCCAAGATCTACAACTTTTATGTTTATCTCGAGACCTAATTCTGCCATTTCGGTGGACGATTTTACCCTTGAAATTTTTGGACAGAATTGATCTTCTCCTAAACCGACTTTGAGAATGTTTTAGACGAAAATTCAGATGCTAAAAATGATGTGGGGCATCCCTATTGTCTACGTTGGATTCTAATTAATGAGGATAGTCTAAATTACCATTATTTTAATAGTGGAATGATTAAAATATTATTTAATAATGGCAATTTAGAAATATATTTGAAAAAAATGAGTCCATGAAGTCCAAAAGGCAGATTTATTGAAGTCTAAATCTAATCTTCTTAGACTCAATTCGTTAATATGGAAACCCAAAGAAGGAATCCAAATCCAATCAGTAATTATGATGCAGTAATGATTCAGCTCTGATGCAGCATTGTTAAATCCTATTTAAAGGAGAACTTCACAAGAGCAGTTTTGGAAGAAAATTCATAATTTTTGATCCAGAGCTCAGAAAAATACAAATGAGGTACCGTTGGAAAGAGGATTCCGAGATCTACAACTGTAATGTTCGAGACCTAATTCTGTCGTTTCGGTAGACGATTTTGCCCTTAACATTTCTGGACAGAATTGATCTTCTCCTAAACCGACTTGGAGAATGTTTTGGATGAAAATTTAGATGTTAAAGATGATGTGGGCATCCCTATTGACCATGTTGGATTCTAATTAATTAGGATAATCTAAATTTCCATTATTTTGATAATTAATATTGGAATAGTTAAAATATTATTTAATAATAATGACAATTTAGAAATATATTTAAAAAGAAAGGGTACAATCGGAAAATATAAAGTTTCCCCTTATTCATACTTTATATATATATATATATATATTGTCACTTTTATTACATTTGCAAGACAAACAATAACAGGAAAAGAAAAAAAAAGAAAAAGAAAACGCATGAAGCAACTTATTCAATACACATCTAAGATATCTTATATATGCCCCGACGACTTTGGTAGGGTTATTAGGATACTAAGCTATATATAGGCGATATATATGTTGCTTCTTAGACAATAGTTAAATTTTAAATATGGTTTTAGACATAGATGTTAACGACGGCGCCATAACGACTGATCTTGTCGAAGTATCTATTCCAAATCATGACACCTCCGTAATTCGGCGATTTCTTGATCTCTGGAAGGATTTTAGAAATAAGATCCATAAGTGGAATGTACCCAGTTTTTGCGGCTTCCTTGGTTGCTGGTAACCCTAGAAATATCTTGGCCCCTTTAAAAGACTTAGCCCACCGATTCCACGAACTCGAGAGGTTTTTTGTGTTACCTGGAATATATTGACAGGCTGCATTGTTATAGAACTTAACCCAAATATAATCGAAAAGCCCCGTGTTAAGAGCAGCCCCCAAGTATCTATCAGGGAAAGGACATTGAGGAGCAGCCGACAGGTAAACCTTCCTTCCTGGCCTGCTGTAGGCAGCTAGGTATTGGGCAAGATCATCCCAATATTTAGTGGAGCCAAGCTCTATGTCGAAATCTATACCGTCCAAAACAGCATTGCCTAGAGGCCTGGAAGGTGATGCTCCACCCAAGAAGTTGTTGTATAAGTAATTGGCTACCTTCTTGGCATCGGCTTTAGAAGCCAGAGAGTACTGGCCGCTGCCGCCACCAATGGAGAGCATCACCTTGATCCCTTTCTTTTGGCAGCTCCTTATGGCGGTGCTAAGCGCTTTGCAACCCCCATATTTGGGGTTGCAATGGCCATCAAGGTTAAGTTGAGGGATCCGTCCGCTGCCAAATTTGTTGAGGAAGGCTATGTTGACGTACTTGTAACGTCCGGTTTCACATGTTTCATTTAAGGATCCCTCATAGCCGTTCTGACCCCAATAGACAGAAATCCCACCGGGTTTTGATGTTGCTTGAGTGAATTGAATCAGGGCAAGAAGTAGGAAGGAGATCATGAAGAAAACATGAAGGGATGGTGTTTTAGTGGCCATTGTTACAAATGTTGTAGAGTACTGTAATAATGTTTTGTTGTCTGTAGATGTGATTCCACAATGCCAAGCACACGGTCCCTTTTATAGATAGTTGTGGATGGCCACAGCTTAGAGTATTACACTGTAATACTTAAGGTTCTTTTTTAAAGGAGGTCGATGGTTTCGTGACGTTAGATTTTGAGGAAAGTCCGATACTGGCAATATATCTTTTCAGACTTAATATTATATTATTATACAACTCTTTTTGTTTCTGGTGAACATTGAAGATTTGGATATTCATATACGTACTTTGACTTTTTCAGTTTATAGCCCGGAGAGAATAAAAACCGGAGATATACATACATATATATCAAGGGAGTCATTGACTAAGTATTTTATAAATATAAAGCAAATGAGTTAAAAGACGCGGCTCGTCACACATATATACCATGGCAAAATAAGATCCTAGATGAGTTACTGACACTTTCAAAAGAAGATGCAAAATATTAATTAATTCATAAACAAAGTCAGCCCCTATCCATTACCGGTGGCACTGCTGCACCACTGCCCACCATATGGTCCATATCCATATATATAGTATGGTGAAATGAAATAATTCCTTTCTATCGAGTACACTCAAATATTACAAATATTAATCAACAGTATTTTACTTCATCCATCTGCGAATTTTTTGCTCAGTTTTGTTCAAATTCTTCAATATTATATTAGAATAGTATAGTATTATTATTGTAACTCCTAGCCATCTAGCCTGGCCTAGTCTCCCAGTACGATTGGTCCAAAACCAACAATATTTATTTTATATTGATATATAATAAATAACTAAATAATAATTAGTTTAGCCTTAATGAAAATTTCAAAACCAACAAAAACAGACAAAAGAAATAATAAGTTTTCTAGGTCATACGAGAAGCACTATTTATACTGATATATACCAAGTCTTACTCAACTCTACCCCCTCCCCACCTTTTTTTTAAAAAACTATGCTTTTCCCTTAGCTTCATATATACTTTGCACCCCGGTTCACTTCTAGCAAATCCATCAAACAATAGATTTTCAAAAGTTAACCAGCCGCATGATCCACTGACTTTGAACATAACGCTATATTCTCAACTCGAGATATATGTTTGATAATTCTATTTGCAACTTAGTACTGGCTACTTTTACTTCGTGAAAAAGAAAGTGCTTATAAGGGTAAAAAAAAAAAAGCTCAGCGTTTACGAAAATGCTTATAAGGGTAAAAAAAACTCAAATCAGGGTCTAATATTTGTAAAAATACTCAAATGAGGGCGTAAATAAAAGAAATATTCAAATAAGAATAACATTGTGAAAATTGCTCAAATAAATCTTGCGGTCAAGGTTTTTGACCCAATTTGATCCCCCTAACCTTTCTTGACGTCAGACACTTGAGATATTCTCGTAACGTTGGGCCTTGTGTTTTGAGCAATTTTCACAACGTTTCTCCTTGATTTGAGCTTTTTTTTAACCCTTAGTTGAGCAATTT
The DNA here is from genome assembly GCA_001974825.2 of Corchorus olitorius. Lineage (NCBI taxonomy): Eukaryota > Viridiplantae > Streptophyta > Magnoliopsida > Malvales > Malvaceae > Corchorus > Corchorus olitorius. Next base: position 8,078 of record AWUE01020677.1, on the reverse strand, counting down.
TTGTAATGTTGGACCTTAATTTGAGCATCTTTTCTTTTTTTGGCCTTATTTGAACCTTATTTGAGCAATTATTCAAAAATAAAATAACAATTTCAAGAGTATGTACGTTTTTTTTTGTTTTACCAAGTGTATCCCAAAACCCTTTGGGTCTAAGATCAATCCCTTTCAGACCAGAAACGTGTAAGATTAAAGCCCTTCCAACAAATGTGCTTCAGGAGAATCAAATTTATATTCTCATCCTTGTCAGGGTGGAGCCCCCTTGCCCCCTTACCACCTCTACCAACTTGTTGTATGTAAATATATATATATATATATATATATATATATATTATGTTATTTGAAAGACCCAGGGATTTACTAAAATCTTCTTTTGAGGGAGGCTCGGTTTGAACTTTTTTTTGTCCTTTTATGTCTTTTCTCACTTGGTTAATTACTAAGAATACCTCCAATTAGTTTCTCATCATTCCTTTCTCCTCCAGCCATTTTTTGTAATTGCAAGAGTTTTTAACCAGTTGAATGTGATAGCATTTATTGAAACATAAAATCATGTATTATTTATTTACTAAGAATGCCCTCAATTAGTTTCTCACCATTCCTTTTTCCTCCGGTCCTTTTTTGTAATTACAAGGGGTTTTAACCCATCCAATGTACACATTTATTGACCATAAAATCATGTATTATTTATTCACTTCATCAAACCTTTTGATAAGTTTAAAGCTCGCTAAATCTGAAAAAAAAAAAAGAAACCAAAGGTTATTTGTATTCCTCGCAAACCCCCGCCCACATCACCATTCAAGATTTTTTGACCTGCTATTGGCCAAAACACAACGTGAGTCGGATCGTTGAGTCATGCTTCATAATTAAAAAAACGAGCACCGTGGAAATACATGTCACTCAGCCAAAGAAAGATGATGGAGAGTTGGCTGAAATGGGCACTAAATATTTTGTGAGAGATCTCCTCCAAATCACCAGTATGGCTATAAAAATCGTGAGCATCGACATGTAGGTTCCAGATCCAAGTGGTAGTATCGGGTCCCTTAGCTATATTGTTCTTGAGAAATGACCCGGCCTAACCCATTCCTTGAAAGAAGTTTTTACGGGATCCTTATCTACCAAAATCGTAATCATGTTTTAAATTTAAAACTATATTTCTTGACAGAGTTTTCAATAAATTTTTCAAAAAAAAAATTCAATTGATGATTTCCTATTTGCTAATAATCTTTTACTTATTTTCACCCAAAAAAAATCTTTTACTTCACATGTTAAACAACCAAGAAAAAATTAATATACAATATTTTCTTAAAAAATAAAAAATAAAAGACGTCTGATGCGCCAGCGTGGGCCATCCGGCTTGTACATAATTAATGCCAATCACTTGTTACTAGCCATTTGTCTGTACATATACATAATTATAGATATATCAGGTATATAACATGTGTTTAGTGTTTTATAGGATAATTATTTTTTTATATACTAGTCTTTCATTCCATGTGCATTGCACGCGACCCATCTTGTTTAAATTAAAAGAAAATTAAAATAATTATTGAAATTAATTATAAGTAGAGCTGTCAAAACCTTATCCAAATTCGATAATCCGCCCAACCCGACCGAACCCGATTTGACCTGAGAAAATAAACGACATGAACCCGTCCTATCCAGACCTGACAAACACGTGACCCGAATGACTCGAAAAGCTGACCCGGATGACCCAAGAATATTATATTAACTAAAATTATGTTTTATTCAATAAAATCCACATTGTTATAATTTTAGCCATTCTAAATTATCATTTATTCAATAAAATTTGTATTATCGTTATAATTTAATCTATTATGATTAAATTTGCTAAACTCCATTATATGGACAATTATTATAAATAAATACTAAATCAGTTATATGAATAATTCATGATAAATTTATAATTAGTAATTTGTTTTTTTACATAATGAATAAATTATAATAATTAATTAGTAATTTTCTGACAATTTTTTCTATTAGGAAAGAACATAAATTTAGATATTATATAACCAATATTTATTTGAACACATACCCCACTTCATAGTTAATTATGTATTTAATATTCTAAATTAATATATAAAGGGAGACATGCCAAACTTCACCGATTGTAGATTGTAAAATAAATCTAACAACAAAAATATTATATAAATTTAAGAATTAAACATTAAAAAATTCAAGGCTGACCAACTAATCCGAATCCTAGACCTGAAAAACCCAAAACCCGAGTAACCTGAGGATAAAACCCAAACCCCCCTGACCCTAGACCCAACATACCCAAAACCCGAATGACCTAAACCCAGATGAGACGAAACCCGAATGACCTAAAAAAATTACCTAACTTATTTGACCTGGACCTAGATGACTCTAAACCCGTCAAACCTGCCCTATTGACTCTATTTTTTTTTATCAACTTCTCTAACTTTATAAGTAAAAGGAAATAATTGCATGTTATTCTTCTTTTTATTTTTAAAAACTTTAAATTCTTGTTATATACTTCAATACATTAAACAACCAATACACACTTCAAAAATAGAAAAAGGTCAATCACAATAATTAATTTTTAAATAATTTTTTACTTAATTAGTTTAAAACATATGAATAAGTAATGATTAGACAATTTTTTTTTAATTTTTAAACTTGATAATAATACTTTTATCAGTTTATATTATTATTGAAATGGGTCTAGACCTACCAAAAAATCTATAATTTTTTAAAATTAAAATGGTAAAAATAAAATATTTATAAAAATATTTAATTTAATTAGATAAAAATAGAGTTTTTAGTAGATTAACTGTAAAATTTTAATCTAAAAAAAACTGTATAATTTAAAAAATATTAATATTCAAAAATTCCAATATATCTAAGTTTTTTAATTAAATTAGTAAAATGATAAAAATAAAATTGTATGATATTAGATTTAACTAAATAAAAAATAGAGTTTTTAGTTGAGTAAAACTATTAAAGTATATTTAAAAAATACTAATATATATGTCACGCCCCGACTCGGAATCGAGTACGAATAACCGCCACGATACCTCGTAATACGTGCCGCGCGTCACACGCACACGAGGTCTCGCGAAGCGTCAGTATCAAGGCCAAAACAAAACAACAATAAACAGTTCAAAAGTAAATAAGATGTAAAACATAGTTCCAAAATCCAAACATTAACATTAGAGCCTCAGGCTCAAATCCAAAGAAATGAACATTTAAGTCAAGAATTTTCCTCTCAGCGGAAGTATGATCAAGCATTACCAACAAAGTCAAATCCAAAAGGAAATAAAAGAAAATAACGGATAGATTACAGCTGCCAGTGGAACCCATACGTAGTGAGTAGTACCTCTACGGAGAAAACTGGTCTCCTAAGCCACCGACTCGTCACAACAAGGAGAACTCGAATCTAGGACCCTGAAATCACAACAACAATAGCGGGTGAGTACAAAATATGTAGTGAGCCACCCTCAAAAGAGAACCTGAAGAGGGTGGGGTGCACTCACGACCAAAACAATTTATAAAGCCAGTTTATAAAATAAACAATCGGTAAAATCAAACCCATGTGTCAAAATCCAGTTCTCGGTTTAAAACCATGCAAGAGGGCTGCCATCAAATCATATCCGAAGTGACCTTGGCCCAAGTCAACTTCCGGAACCGTCAGGGGCATTTTCGTCATATCATGTTATAAATACAAACCATGCCCGTCCCCCTGACGTTGGCCTGGGTCCGGCATTGCGTGGTGGCCGCAACACACCCAGTTTGGCTCTCCCATGCACACGCCAACGGCTAGCTTGCGTGTCGGACCTTGAGCCGACGGACCATGTGGATCCATAACACAATAACCATGGTCCGCCTAATACGTCTCAGTACTAGCTAGTAAGCCACCAAAACAAGCCATACGTACTCCCTGGATTGCGTCCAATCCACGAGTCCCCGTATGCTTTTCAATTGCTCAAAATCGTTTTAAGGTTTGCTCATGCACCCAAAAATAGTTTAATAAAAATCATTTATAAAACACGTAAATAAAACAGTAATAAAAAAAACAGTTTCCTCAACGGGTTCTCCGTTGAAGGAAGCCCACTCACAGTTTGGGGTCTCGTATACCCCCAAGATCCGTCCTCTGTGAGCCAAATCAAGCGTCCCGTCCGGCGTCTCTATCGCCTAGTGGAGGGAACCAAAAATCAAAGTCATTAGAATTAAAACTCAATTAAAACAATGCTAATAAAGATAAAAATAAAATTAGAAATCCAAAAACTCATAAACGTGCCCAACTAAGACTTAATTTAACTTCGGAATAGTTCTAAGAGTTTAAAGACTCTTTTTGTGACTAAATCGGCATTTTCCAGCACTTAGGGGTAAAATCGTAATTATGACCATTCATAAAGGCCGACTATTTCTTTACGAAGTCACTAAGTCATCTCCCTTATTTTAACGGTACAATTCGTATGCTTAAGTGGTCAATTAAACTTCTAGGGGCAAAATAGTAATTTTACACACTAAGGGTAAGATGGTAATTTCACTCATATTAACCCGCAACTATGCTTAAATAATCAATTTTGGACATCCGGGGCAATATAGTCATTTTGGGGTCCGACTTAAGCTTAGGGGTAAACTTGTTTTTTTTTTTTTGGGGTCGGACCGGATCAAACCTGTTCGGACCAGCCAAGCCGGCTCAAGCCGCAGGCTAGGCCACGCAGCTGGGCCCAAGCCGCAGCAGGCCACGCAGGCCCGCGCGGCATGGGCTGCCAGCGTAGGCCTAAGCCTGCTAAGCAGGCCAGAGGCCAGCTTGCTGGCCTGGTGGCTAGCCAGCCACCGCCGACAGCCTTGGGCCTGCCGGAATCTGGAGCGACCCGAAAAATTAAATTAAGTTTTTTTTTTTTTTTATAAAATTTCAGCCCCCAAATGTCATTTTTTACACCCATTCTCATCCCAAAAATTTCATCATAACAATACCCAATTCATTCCAATATCAATACTAACTGAAAATCAACATCAACCACAATTAATCCACATAAATCACTTACCCAAAGATTCAAAATTGTTCTTAACTCACCCAAATCTCCAAAATGCAAAATAGCTCCAACAATTCCTACAACCATACCAATAATCAACTTAACACCAAATTATGCATCTTAATAACCAAAAATACAACTTCAAAACTCATCAAACAAGTTGAAATCCAACTAACCCGTAGCTCCCTTTGCTCAAGGTTCAAAACCCATAAATCTTCATCAATCATTAAAATTCTTGGTATGAAATGGTTGAGGGAAGTGAGAGGATTCAAATGGTTGCTTTGCATGCCAATTTCATGGTCTATAGGTGATGATTTGTGTGAGAGAAAGAGAGTTGTTTGAAAAAATATTGTGTTCATAAAGTTAGAAAAAAAAATTGAAGGAAGAAGATGAAGTACGGTGGTGGGGGAGGTTTTTAGGGCCTTTATATAGTTAGGATCATAATGACGATTTTGCCCCCTCCCTTATCCTAACCACTCTTTTAAATCCTCATGTTTATCATTCTCATCAATTTGGTCCTCAAATCAATTCCTTTATCAAAATTCTTCAACTTTAATTAATTAAAAATAAAATAACTTAAACTCAATAATTCCCACTTAAATTTCTTAATTTTAATACTCCTAATTTTCTAATTAAATCATGGTATTACAATATATATATAAGTTTTTTATTTAAAATAGTAAAATGGTAAATTTAAATATTTATAAGGATATTAGATTTAATTAAATAATTTAAAATAGTAAGTTGTAAAAAATAAAGAGTTATAAGGATATTAGATTTAATTAAATAAAAATAGAGTTTTTAGTTGAGTAAAATTATAAAATTTTAAACAATGGCCTTTAAGAAATATATTCCAAAAATAAGGATATAATGAACGATTCAAAAGTTTAGAAGAGATCGTACTTTTTAATATAGTATAGATAAACAAAGTCTACACGCTTTGGCATATAACATTTTCAAATATTTCCCTTTAAATGGAATGGAATATTATAGCAGGCTGGCTGTTCTAAAATACTAGCTACTATACCATATATTGTACGTTGTATTGACTATTGAGCAGCGGAATATATTAATTAATGATACATATGATATAGATTGCACAAGAATTTTATTATTAAGGAAAATTATATTAACCATTAATAATTGAATTTAGTATTCTGCACAAACAGAATTAAAAAGGTTCACATGTTTCACTAATTTAGATATTTTTTTAATATTATAAATACATATTTTTTTTGAGAAAATATTATAAATACATATTAATTATAAAATAGAGGGATCATATATATGTTTTTTAACATGTTTGTAAAGTCTTTAAATCAACAACAGTGTATCAAATGATTGTCCAACAATTATAATTGTATTACTCATTTTTTATATTAATAAAGTTATGCGAATGTTCCTTATATGTATGTTAATAACTGCAGGCTACCTTACATCAGCACTGTAAAGGCATTTGGAGAGTCTAACATATTAACAATGGCCCTATCAGAAAGGTTTCAAGATTAATTAGGTTTTGTATTAAACGCCAAAGATAAATTAGGTTGAATCTACACAAAGATCAAATGTAGGAATATGGGATGAGCTTTTCCTTTTTTTTTAATAAAAAAGAGCCAATATAAGAAAATTTACTTTGATTTTGATTATTAGTAATTACAGTTCGTGCATTCGCGCACGTTAGGCGTTTTATGATTAGAAGATTTGTTAATGGCTTTGTGTTTGTTAAGTTCATGTTTCAAGGTATTGCCAAAAAGAAAAAAAAATTCATGTTTCAAGATAAATGACTTAAATTAATCAAAGCATGTTAATAACATATTATGTGGACATCCAACTAGGCCTCAACACACTCACATCTTTGAGTGTAAATAAATTCAAAATTAAAAATGAATTAAACAAAGAGATAAATGCCAAAAAAAAAAAACACATAATAATATCTGTGGAAAAATCCCACGTATGAGTTTATATATATACATGTATTTTATATTATATATATAGGCTATCATAAGGTTGAGCCAAAATTAAAGTGATCTACTAAGTTAAATTTTTGGGTTTTATATGACATCTAAGTATGAGCTTTTTAATGTGTAGAAACCCAAAGTTTTAGTTTATTTCATGATGAGTTGAAATTAGAATTAAGATCTATAAATATACCTAGGGTTATGGTCCCTAAATTAGAAAAAAAAGCGTAAGTTTTAAGGCATCCCATCAGCTAAGAAAAATACAGCCACTGTCGAACTAACTTGGAAGATCTAACCGTAAAGACTCAAGGTTTTGATTAGTCATAGATTCAGGTACGCCTCCGCATCAGTTTTAATTAATTTCTTTATAATTTAACATGGTCTTAGGTTATTGGTGATGGTTTTCACTAAAAGGATTTGTTGTAGTTTTACCTACAATATCTTGTTGGAAGTTGGAGAGATTTGAGTCCGATGACATAGAGGGTACTTTAAAAAGAAAAAACAGTTTTCACATCGATTTTAGAATATCTAAAATTTAAAAGAAAAATCAATTTTATTCTAATAATATTTTACTATATATTACTTCCTCCACCCATATTATCAATCCCTCTTTTTGTCCCAAATTATCTGTCTCATTTAAATAATCAAGACACTTTTGACTAATTTTTACCCCTATTAAATGTGGAAAGAGATACATGTAAGGAAAGTTGGGGGTAGTATTGTAAAGTATGGTAAAAATCTTATAGAATTTTTTGTTCCAACCAATTTTCTTAATATTGGTGATATGGTCAAAATGGATAGATAATATGAGGCGGATGAAGTAATATCTAGTGAGTTAATCGTGTTTATCTCCGAATCAACCCATGAAACAAAGTGACTCGCGTTATTATATTATATTATATTATATTATATATATATATATTAAATATTGAATGTTATTTGAAAGGCCTAGGGAATTTACCAAAGACCCCTTTTGAGGATCGATGAGGAGGCTCTATTTGAACTTTTTTTGTCCTTTTTTTTTGTCTTTTCTCACTTGCCAAATTACTAAGAAGACCCTAGGTTAGTTTCTAGCCAGTTCTTACCCTTGAGCCCTTTT
>AWUE01020676.1:0-10490 GCA_001974825.2 Corchorus olitorius | reverse complement strand
ACTCCCTCCACCCATATTATCAATCCCTCTTTTTGTCCCAAATTATCTGTCTCATTTAAATAATCAAGACACTTTTGACTAATTTTTACCCCTATTAAATGTGGGAAGAGATACATTTAAGGAAAGTTGGGGGTAGTATTGTAAAGTATGGTAAAAATCTTATAGAATTTTTTGTTCCAACCAATTTTCTTAATATTGGTGATATGGTCAAAATGGATAGATAATATGAGGCGGATGAAGTAATATCTAGTGAGTTAATCGTGTTTATCTCCGAATCAACCCATGAAACAAAGTGACTCGCGTTATTATATTATATTATATTATATTATATATATATATATATAAACAAACAATAATAGTTTAAGTGTGAATTACACCAAGGGCAACCTTATTCTATCACCACATTCATTTGGGGTACTATTTGCATGGTTTTTTGGTCTTTTTGTGTATGGTTTTTTTGTTATTTCGTAGAACTCTTATGGGTAATCCGGGCATTCCAATCCTTTTTTGCCCTCCACCATTGGTTTTCATGTAATTTGGTGTAGTTGCCAAGGGTGAATATGGTTGTTCATTTTTTTCTTTTCATCTCACCTAGGGTTTAATGTGTTTTTTGAGGGTTTCTTTTATCTCACTTAGGGTTTATATTGTTTGTTAGGGTTTGGCTTTCATGTCATGGGAGACAATGTTTCATCTCATTTAGGGTTTGTCATGTCATGGTTAGGGTTTAGATTTCATGTCATGTTTTTTTTTCTCCCTTAGTATTTATAGAGGTTAGTTTTGTTTTTAGCATACTTAATTAGTGCTTAGTTTGTTGGATTAGTGTAGAATTGTCATGTACATACTTAATTTTAGTTTGATTTAGTAGTCAACTTAGACAAACTACATATTTGATTATTATAGAATATATATTGTTTATTATGTTTTTTTGTGTACATATCATTGTAGAGTAATTGATTTGATCATACTTAATTTTAGTTGAATTTAGTGGTCATGCTTTGAATAAATTTTTTATTATTACAATTGATCTTAGTTGAATAGCCATGCTATATATATAATTTTATATGCTATATATATAATTTTATTACTTATTGTTGATTTAAATAATAATCCATTTGATTTAGAATTTGTGGTCTTGATTTAGACTTAATTCTTTTAAAAATTTGTTATTGTTAATTTAATTTAACTTATATATATAATTATAATAATAGAAAAAACTTATATAATTATAATAATAGTCAATTTTAGTTTTGAAATTAAGGTAGAGTATAGACTTAATTTTTGTGTTAATAGTTTGGGTACCTTCATATATATATATATATATATATTGACGATTAATTAGTCTTGGATCTAATCTAATAGTGATGTTTATTTGTTTTGGACTTGGGCCATTTTTTTTTTCTTTGGGTTGTCCCTGACTACTTTTCCTCACTTTATTTGTTTCCTATCAAGTCAATCCCAACAAAACTTTTACGTCAGATAAAATTTTTCTCTTGATCAGCACGCGTGGGAATAATGCAGACTTGGGATTGACATTTGCTCGGGTTTGTCGGCTCTTTGCTCCATTTTTGGTCTCTCCGCTGTGCGATTTCTTTCTCCTTTCTTTTTTTTTCTCCCATAGTTTTTATCCTTTTCGTCTCCCTTCTCACCCACTCCCCCCGTTTCTTGCATTTCCCTCTGATGTCGTCCCTCCGATGCCGTTCGTTTGGTTACCTGCACCTCCCTCCCTTCTTTCTTTACTCTCTTCAGTTTCTTTTAAGTGCCATTTACCTGACCTTATTCTTCGACGATTTCTTGGCCGATCATTCTTATTGTCAGACTCTAAACAGGTATTTCTTTCAACCTCCTTAATCTCTTTTTTTTTTTTTTTTTTTGTCTTGATTCTTTCTTGATTTCCCTTAATTTCTTTCTCTTTTGTGTTTGATTTTTGCATCTCTCTATCGCTCATTTGTGCAACCTGATTACCATTTCTGATTTCAGGGCTCTTTCTAATTTAAATCGGGAAAGACACGGGAGATTGTGTCCGGCAAAGAAGAAAAAGACATGTAATTCCCGTCGGGGTTAGATAGGTGAATTCTGACTCTTTTCCGATTTTTTCATTATTCTGTGTATTTTCATGTCTAATTTTCATGGGTATTTTATTTTCATGTTTTCTTTTGATTTTTGCATTAATCTTCTTCTTTTAATCTTATGTCAATTTTTTTTTTGGGGTTCCACTCTTCCAAGTAACTGATCTTCTTTTAATCTCTATTTTTCTAGCATGAATCTTCTTCTACGTTGTTTTTTTTGTTTCCATCCTTCTTCTTTCTTTATTTTTTAAATTTATTATTTCTGGATTTTTTTCCAACAGGAAGCCCATGACAAACCGATGAAACTTATTAACTTAAAATGCGAATACAAGGTTCGTAACTAATTCCTAAGTTTTTTTTTTTAGAATTTTTTGTTGAGTTTTCATTAAATATGATAGTCAAGTTCTGTTAAGAATTCTCTGTTTGAGTTGATCAATTTGAAAATTTGGCATGCTCTCAAGCCCACTAAGATGGCATGTGAGCTGAGATTTGGGATTTGACTAATGCCAGTGTGTATGTATTTGTTGCTGCTGTAGGTATTGTTGCATTGTATCCATTGTAGGTATTGTTGCATTGTATCCATTGGTTTTAATGGTATTGCCACGCCTATTTTGAGCTATGAGAACAAAAGCTCCAAAGTGAGTTTGATGAAACTTAAAATCTGATAGGTAGATATTAGCAGTTCAGTTGGGAAATAATTACAATTTATAATTGCTTAGGGAAAGGTAATTTTGTTGCAAATTTATGGTAGGTTATTTCTGCAATGTAGTTATGGACAGATTGAATTGAGGCCTCTTGAAAATGATCATTTATTTATATGCCAAAAGCATCCAGTCCAAAATGGTTTCTCATTTATTTATATGCCAAAAGCATCCAGTCCAAAATGGTTTTGTGAGGCAACTCAATACAGATGGGTCAAAGGAGCTTTCCCTACCTATTTATAAACATGATATTCCTTTTAACTTTGACTTGCAAGATACCAGATTTTTACTAACAGAATGGCTACCTTCTCAATACAGATTCTAATTAAATCACTTCCAATTGGACCATGCATGAGGCTATTCAAAATGAAACCCAGGTAGAATGGAACAAATGCGGTAGACAAGAAGATGAGAAGAGGTTGCGGTTAAAGGTTGAAAGTCTGATCTGTTGCAGGTTAATTATTTTCAAATTTTTTCTTTTTATATAGGATTTAGTTTGTTATGCTTGATTTTTTACTTTCATTAAAGGATTCATTGAAAATAGCCAGTTGTGGGACATGAATTGTTTTGGAAAATGGCAAAAAAACATATGTTTTATCTGCATTTTGCTTAAGCTTTTCTTTGACAAGAAGAAAGAACCAACAGATTATATGGGGTTGGTCATTGTGTCTCTTATTTACATTCATTTCATTCAAGCTTCTGCTATGTTAGCTGATGCAAATTAATCAGATGAACACAAGAAAGAGAGAAGATCAAATCCATAGTTTGTTCTTAAACCAACTGATTATTTATGATGATTTGATAGGTTGGAGTGTTGTTTTCTTTAGTTTTTGAAGGTTGACCTGATAACAATAAAGTTGATTGCTCCAAAGAATCATTCGAGAATACACTTCATAGCTAAAGGAATGTTCAACAACTCAGGATGATTGTCTTCAATCTTTTTATAATTTGGTTAGTCAAGATGCATTCTGATATGATTTATCTCTTGAGAAGTTAATACCAATTGCCAAGGTTTTATGTTTAGTTTCTTTGTCCAAGTTTATTTGCAGAAATGAATGGTAAAACAGAGATGCTGTGACGGTTATGGTATACCAAGCTTCTGCATTTGTTTTGTTTAATTCCTAACAAAAGAGCATTTCTCTTTTATCTATCCTCTCTAAAGTTTTTGATTAAACCCACGTTAAAATTTTAATACTTTTTCAATCAGTTTCATTTTTCCTTTTTTGCAAACTTCTAAATTCTTACTTGGTTTCCAGAGAGGTTAAGCTAGAGGTATTTTGATCGAGTTGGACATTGTAAGATTGACCTTGAAGGCTCACAAGTTACAAATGTGTATAACTATAGGTTTGTTCTGTTTTCTTAATTGCTTTGTAAAGTCGAGTTTTGCTGATTAGTATTTGGTTTTCAATGCATTTTTGTTTTCATATGTGGGGCAGGATTTTTGTAGTTACACGGAACGTGACTGGAAAATCTCCTCCCAATTATTTGAATCTGGTAGATTGGCTTCATACTTCTCCTCTCGCTGACATTTATGTTCTTGGGTATGCCAAACTGATCTAGATTTGTGCCTAAAAGATGTCTTGGGTTACAAACCTGTTGCAAATACTTCTGAAGTATACCATAATAAATTGTTTTATTTCGCATACACAGCCATTACTTCTTTAATTTATTAAGGTGTCTTTCAATCTTTTGGTTTTTGTTTTTCCATTCCAGTTTCATAGTGGACGAAAGGTGTCAAACTTTGATGAGGTGATTGAATGAAGAGATGGTTTTAATTAATAGTGCAAGTTAAAACTGATTTCCTTTTCACTGCTATTCTCTCTATCTTTGGATTAGTCATTTATTATGGTCTGTCACAACTCCACTATTTTCACATATTTTATGATATTTAATTGACTATCAACTTGAATCTCACCAAAGAGTTTCAAACTGCTATAGTATAAGGGTTATGATATTTGTTGGTTCAATTGCTATTTATCATTAAGTTTAGTTGCATAAAGATTGTGTCTTTGCAATTTTATTTTGAAGCAAAATTTGAGTGAATGAGTAGTTAAAGTTGTATAAATTGGAACCAGGACTTTTGATTTGATTATGTTTGCCAGCTCTGACTTTTTTTTTTTTTGCAATGTAGCAGGTGAAGCTAAGATATTTTGATGGAGCCTCATTTGCAGGAGATGACAAGTTTGATAATGGGTAACTTTCTTGAGCTTGATTCCTTTTATTTAACCTTTTTTATTGCTGCTTTAGCTCTTGCCTTGGTCTCTTTTGTTTTGGGTTGCTTTTAAGAAAAATGTTGGAATCATATTAAATCATTTCTAGAATTCTGAAAAATAGATTAGTGTTGATGAATTGATTTTAAAAATTTGTTGAAAAGAATGGCTGGAAGCTGGGAAGTTACAAAGGGTTGTGTTGGTAATCATGAGCAAGGCAACCAATGAGGTATTGGAGAGGTCAAACACATGCACTGTATCCGGCTACTATGTCATAAATCCAATATACTGCATGATGAATTTGATTTTGACGGGAACATAGATGTGTTTTTCATTCCTCCTGCAATGTTTCAGATACAATTTTGAGTTTGATTTCTCATGCTTTGATAATAATAATAATGGTGTTTGTGTTCTGTTTAATTATGCATGCTGAGTGCTGACAATATTAACTTTCTATTCTTCTGTCCATTTTATTTATGTACTTACTTCGGCTCCACTGTCCTTAATTTGTGTTTGCAACAATTATAACCTGAACTTGGATTGGTGAAGGTGCCTCAGTTTCCTGTTTGATCTATCATATTTTGTTCAACTTCTAGCAATTAGTATTAGATGTTACTTTCTGATCAAACATCAGTTTGTTCAGCTTTTTATTCTCAAGTTCATGTTCTTTTAGTTATCAAATTGATATTTGGAGCTTTTGGTCCTTCAAGATGTTAAGAGATTGGCATAAAGATTTGTGCCAGTGGCTTTTGCAATAGATGGTTTGATCGAAGGGTTCTACGATCCTGATGCTTATAATCCTAAAAAAGGTAAATTCATTATGGTCTGCAGTTTCATCCTGAGAGAATAAGGCACCCTGATTTAGATGAATTTGATCATCTTGGGTGCCATTCTGGTGAGAGTTACCCTGAAGGCACAACCTGCTTTCATGTGAGAGGTAGCCATGAACCAAAAGATCACTTCCTTGGTTGTTTCTGATATAGATTATGGCTAAAAATTACTGGTCATCGATGCCGATAGTAGCAGAAGCTGCCAGCTTTGATAGTAAATTTAATAATGTTGTAAGTGGAAACATGCATAGTCCCACGAAAAGAAAAGAGCCAATGCAAAGGTTAAATTTGAGCTAAGCAATGAGTAGTGGGGGCAATTTCTCTTGGACTTCACTATTAATATATTATTATATTGCTTTTATTTCTTTGTAAATTAGGACTAATTCAACCCTTTTTCATGAGTTTTCTCATCTCTTTTGACAGTAATTGTCTTTAAGCAAATTTAACAAATGGGACCTTCCATTCCATCTGGAAATATGTACCAAGTTACTATTGTGAAAAAAAAAAGCTACTTTTCTGATTTATTTATGATTTGCACTACATTAACTTCTTAAGTTTCCAAAAAAAATTGGTCCACTTATATAGAAATTTCAACTCCTTATTACATCTACATTAATCTAAGAACAGAATTCTAACTAATAGACATGATAGAACTATTAGAATGATTACTAACCATGAAAAACCCGCAGCGAAGCGCGGAAAAAAAACCTAGTATATATTAAATATTGAATGTTATTTGAAAGGCCTAGAGAATTTATCAAAGGCCCTTTTTGAGGATCGATGAGGAGGCTCTATTTGAACTTTTTTTGTCCTTTTTTTTGTCTTTTCTCACTTGCCAAATTACTAAGAAGATCCTAGGTTAGTTTCTAGCCAGTTCTTACCCTTGAGCCCTTTTTTGTAATTATCATTTCCTTTGACATAAATGTTATAATAAATCTTATCCCACTTATGCTAATGAATTCTAGAATTGTAACCTCTCTTCAGGCCTTTCATGTCCATATGAAGAAGAAAGTAAACTTAGTTTTTGTTTAAGTGCTACACACTTTAGAGGAGGAAACAAAATTGAAGCTATTGCACCTGTCCATGTACAAACTAATATTTACTATTTATTGCTAACTTTAGGGTATATGCTCAATGTTAATAGTATAGCTTTTTAAAGATGCAACACATTTAAAATCATAGTACTTTTGAAGTTTTCTACGCATCAAACAATTTAATTCGAACATAAAATTGTTTAAAGAAGTAGATTTCTGAACGCCCGACGCGCCAGCGCGGGCCGATCCACTCGTATATATTAGTATAAATATTAACATGGTAAAAAGAAGTTCTAGAGCATGTTCATCTATATATAGGTATTATTAAAGCAAATATTTTTCCTCGTATAAAGAGCAAAGTTAATGGTGCATGAATGGTAATCAGGAAGTGTTTCACCAAATTTCTCTTGAAGAAGTTTTCGCGATAAAAATTAAATGACAGCGTGAGGTGTGCCAGTCCATTTGTTGAAATCGACAAAGAGTTGTATAAACGTAAAGTTGGTGCGCATAGCAGCAGAAAGAAAAATTAGAGTGAGTTGTGGGGACTAAATCAAAGTCACACTGGATCATTTAAATCATCGATCCCAGATTCGATTCTCAAAAGTAAATGTTTTAAAGGTTTAATTTGGAGGAAAAGAGAAAGAAATAACAAATTGATTGTTATTCATGAACTTATAACGGATTACAAGCGTTTTAACGTCCGAAGACAAGATTGAAAGAGAGGAAAACTCGTAGAGAGTGTTTGAATGTTCGGAGACAAGATTGAAATAAGGAAATATTGAAGAACGAGTAAGGACTCATGATAAACTGAGAAAATAGCACGGACGCTATAGAAAATTTGAGAGAAAGGACGGAGTTTGAGATTTTGCATGGAGCAAGTTGTGAAGCGTGTTGAAGCCTGTTGAAAATTGATGGAGGAGGCCCCTATTTATAGGGGGCGGCCTGGGCTTGGTGTAATAGGCCGACGGTCTGTCTTTTCTTAGTTAACAAGTATTTTGATTTCATCCGACTATGACATCTTGCTTGACTTTGATTTCTGACAATCAAGGAAACTTCCTGGAAATTGCTGAATTGTCTAACATGCCTTCCAATGCCGATCATCATATGAAACTACTCTGAGTAATGATCATCATACAACTTCCGGAAATCTGACCTGCTTGGCGCATTAATGCGTGACCCGGGCTTCATTCACGCTACGCGATGTAAATGATCTGACGGCGAAATAGCCAAAACATGTCTGACTTCGACCTTGAACCACTAAGCCATGAAAATAAGCATAACTTGACTAAACTTAGCTCATGGTTTAAAAATAATGAAGATCAATCAAGAAAATGGCTTAAACCGAGGCAGAAAGCCACTTGTCCTTGATTGAAAGACTTACAAAAGTTACCAAAAATGGTCCAATAGGCCAAGACACGAAATTGACTAGCCTTTAACCATAATATGACGTTATGAACATGGTGTCGAAACGTTCGGGTCCGGAGAACCCTGCCAAAACGACTTTGGAAAGAGGAGTCGTCATTAATCTTTTTTATAGGTGTGATTAGCCACCTATCCATATTATTAAGTCTAATATTAACCTAAGCTTGGCGAAAGTAATACTAAACCTAATAAGTCTGCTTAACCAGAGTTTACAAGTCCGGGAGTCGGTTACGCTCAGGGAAGGATTAGCACCCCCAAGACGCCCGTCAAACGATGGTACCTCTAGTCTAAACTAAGTCTAATGGGTCTAACACTAAACAGTTGCTTTTGAAAATGCTTTTGAAGAAAAACAATTTTTTTGTATTTTCTTAATTTTATTAATCCTAAAAAGAAATCAATGAATGCGGATGCTGCATGAATTGGTAAATTTTAGTTTATCAATAAACAGCGGTATACTTGAAATTAACCTGAGACCCTTCCCACGCATTATGGGGGTATCTCGGGGATAATCCAATCTCGGAGTGGGGACCAAGAATTCGTACCCGAGTACATTTACTTGGGACCCACCCGTCATCGTAGAATCGACTGCTTACTGATTCTTACTTAGCTAACTCACATGAATGACGATTAAAATGCATGAAAGATCATTTTTTAATTACATGCATTAACACAAGTCTACCCAAAGTCAACTCCATAAACCCTTCCCACGCATTATGGGGGTATTTACGGAAGAGACTGGTCTAGAGGGAGCTCCCAAAAGTTCGTACCCGAGTACATTTATCTGAAAGGTCCTTCATCTCGGCAAAAGACGAATGTTAATGCACTATGAACATAACAATGTGACATATAACATGTACTACGTGAATGCACATGGTTGAGCTTTATTTTACCACTACACTAATTACTAATTTATTACAAATCTCAAGGACTTAATTAAGCCGATAACTTAAATAACAAATGGCTTAACAAAGGGAGACAAAAACCTAAGGGCCAAATCGGACAGACTGGGGACCTTTCTGCACACTAAGGAAACCATTAGCAACATTCAGGAGCCAAAAGCACAAATTGCATACTAGTAATGTAAATCGATAAATAAATTGTATCAAAAAGGCAAACAAAACCCTAAATCAAAGGCCTAAGCAAACATAGAAAATAATTTGTGTCATTAAGCAAATGGGAATACAAATTATTGGACATGCATGAACTAAATTAGAACTTAATTGAATCAACATAAAAAAAGGTCAAATCTTTAAACTCAAAGCCCTAATTTTCAACTTAGAATTAATCCACATGGATCCATCAATTCCTTCTCAAGTTAATTTCAATTTGAAAAATTTGATCTTCAACTCCAAGTTAGGTTTTTTTAAAAATAAAAATTAACCCAAAAGGGTTCAACATGCCCCTTTCAAGCTAACTCTAATTTAAGAAAAAATCTTACCTTTAAGTTAAGATCCCATTTTTCAAATCAAAATTAACTCAAATAAAAAATCAAAGATCTATATGAATTGTTTCTAACTCAAAAATCAAAACTTTAAACAAAACAGTTAATTTTTAGGTTTAAGTTGAATCCAAAAGGATTCCAAGCAACACAAATCCCAATCATCTTTTTTGTTACCTTTTTATGCAATAAACAATTAAAGCTATCATCTTTAACTAGAAAACTAATAAATTGTACCCTTAGAGCCTAGATCTTCACCAATATTCATCATTTTTTAAGCTAACAAAATAAATTCATCCCATTTATTCAAAAGAAACAAAAAAACAAAAGCACTAAATTAGAAAAATGAACAAACAAAGGCACTCAAATTAGGACAATCAAATGTAAATAGCCCCAAACAGTATCAAATTGAAACAAAGTGGATAAAATTGAAAGAACTGAAAGGGAGGCTCACCAAACGACTCCGTTTGGGAGACTAGCGACTTATAAGCTTCACTTCTTCTTCTTCCTCGATTATTCAAGGAGGAAACCCTAGTTTCGTTTTCACCCACCCGAACCTTAACAGAAACCAAACAAAAATCCCCCTTTTTGAAAACAAATTGCTTGAATCTTTTAGCTTGATAGAGAAGCACTGGAATCCTTAAAAACCGAAGGAAAAAACAATCAAAATGGTGTCATCACAGAACTCAGAAGCTAAGAGTCGAAGGCAAAGCGATCTTTGGAGCTAATAAAAGATTTTGCCCCTTGAATTCGCAACCAGGCCTTGTTTTTTTTTTTTTTTTTTTTTTT
>AWUE01020667.1:0-35589 GCA_001974825.2 Corchorus olitorius | reverse complement strand
CTGATATATATTCCTATGCCCTAAGGGTAAAGGAAAAAGCTAGGAAGGAGCTAGGAAGGACCCTACTCCTTATTCTACTAGGAAAAGGAAAATAACAAACAAGGATTGGACTTAGTCAAACAAGGCCCAACCCAATGTTATCTAAACTAAATAAATAGCTAATTAAAATAGAATTAAGCCCACAATGGCCAAATTACAACTCTAATGACCTAATGCTCATCGATTTCAAGAAGAGTGCACAACTTGGAATTGATGGGAATATTCCTTTGATGATGGTCTCCAATGGGCTTCAAATGATCTCCGATGGCCTTTAACTCTTCAAGATGAACTCTAATGAGGCCAAACAAAGCTTCCTTGAATCTTTTAGCTCTTGCCCTTGTCATTGGGCTTAATGGCATCTTCAATGGATCAAATGGCATCTTAGGCAACTCCGATGAGCTTGAAACTTCTTCCTTAGCATCTTCAAGCTTCTCCAAGCCTCCTTTCCGCATATGCACATCCTCTCCATGATCTCCATTGTGCTCTTCAAGACCATGATGAGTCCTTGGCGCATCATCCCCTCTCCCTTGAAAAGGATTTGTCCTCAAATCTGCATCATTATCAAACAAGGATAAGTTCGAGACATTAAAAGTAGCACTTATATTACCATATTCACTAGGAAGATCTAGCTTGTAGGCATTGTTGTTGATCCTCTCCAAGACTTGAAATGGACCATCTCCACGAGGTGATAGCTTAGACTTCCTCTTCTCAGGGAACCTTTCCTTCCTTAGATGCAACCAAACCCAATCTCCGGGTTCAAAGATAACCTCTTGGCGTCCCTTGTTAGCATTCTTCATGTAGTGTTGTGTTTTCTTCTCAATTTGAGCTCTAACCTTTGCATGAAGATCCCTAACAAAATCTGCCTTGCGTTGTCCATCCATGTCAACTTGCACACTTAAAGGTAAACTCAACAAATCCAATGGAGTTAAAGGATTAAAGCCATACACACATTCAAAAGGTGAAAATCCAGTTGTACTATGTATGCTTCTATTGTATGCAAATTCAACATGAGGCAAACAATCTTCCTAAGTTCTTAAGTTCTTTTTAATCAATGCTCTAAGTAAGGTAGACAAAGTCCTACTAAGTACTTCAGTTTGTCCATCGGTTTGAGGATGACAAGTAGTTGAGAATAACAACTTAGTACCTAACTTAGCCCACAAATTTCTCCAAAAGTGACTTAAGAACTTAGCATCTCTATCACTCACAATCGTCCTAAGCATTCCATGTAGTCTAACAATCTCTTTAAAGAACAAATTAGCCACATTAATGGCATCATCAGTTTTAGTGCATGCAATAAAGTGTGCCATCTTAGAAAACCTATCAACAATCACAAAGATAGAATCTTTACCTCTCCTAGAACGAGGTAATCCTAAAACAAAATCCATGCTAATATGAGTCCATGGTTCATGAGGAATAGGCAAAGGAGTATACAAACCATGAGGTTTAGATGTAGATTTAGCTTGCAAACAAGTAATGCAACTAGAAACATGCTTTCCTACATCATATCGCATCTTAGGCCAAAAGAAGTGTTCATGCAATATCTCATATATTCTATCAACACCAAAGTGACCCATTAAACCACCCTCATGCGATTCTTTCACAAGCACAAAACGCAAAGAACAAGTAGGTATACACAATCTAGATTCTTTTAAAAAAAATCCATCATGCTTATAATACTTCCCAAATCCAGAATTCTCACATGCTTTAAACACATCACTGAAGTAAGCATCACTAGCATATAAGTCTTTAATAAACTCAAATCCAAGAAACTTAGAATCAAGCAAGGAAAGTAAAACATACCTCCTTGATAAAGCATCGGCTACAACATTCTCCTTACCTTTCTTGTAGCGCACCACATATGGAAAGGAGTCAATGAACTCAATCCACTTAGCATGCCTCTTATTCAGCTTTTGTTGGCCCTTTAAGTACTTCAAGCTCTCATGATCCGTGTGAATCACAAACTCCTTAGGCCACAAATAATGCTGCCAAGTTTGTAATGCTCTAACAAGAGCATACAACTCCTTATCATATGTAGGATAGTTCAACGCAGCCCCATTCAACTTATCACTAAAGTATTCCACGGGTTTTCCTCCTTGCATGAGCACTGCACCAATACCTACACCTAAAGCATCACATTCAATCTCAAAAGTATTGTTAAAGTTAGGCCACAAATAATGCTGCCAAGTTTGTAATGCTCTAACAAGAGCATACAACTCCTTATCATATGTAGGATAGTTCAACGCAGCCCCATTCAACTTCTCACTAAAGTATGCCACGGGTTTCCCTCCTTGCATGAGCACTGCGCCAATACCTACACCTGAAGCATCACATTCAATCTCAAAAGTATTGTTAAAGTTAGGTAAAACAAGCAAAGGAGCATTAGTTAATTTATCCTTCAAAGTCTCAAATGCTTCTTGTTGCTCTTTTCCCCACTTGAATGGTGCATTCTTCTTCATCACACTAGTAATAGGGGCGGCTAAGGTGCTAAAATCCTTAACAAACCTCCTATAGAATCCGGCCAAGCCATGGAAGGATCTCACTTGACCAACGTTGGTGGGGGTTGGCCAATCCTTGATGGGTTTGATCTTCTCCTCATCAACATGTATACCTTGTGTAGAAACCACAAAACCAAGAAAAACAAGCTTGTTTGTGCAAAAGGTGCACTTCTTAAGGTTAGCATACAACTTCTCAACCCTAAGTACATCTAAAACACATCTCAAATGCTCAATATGTTCCTCTAAGTTGCGGCTATACGCAAGTATATCATCAAAATAAACAACAACAAACTTTCCAATATAAGCTCTTAAAACATGATTCATTAATCTCATGAAAGTACTAGGTGCATTAGTTAATCCAAAAGGCATAACTAACCATTCATACAATCCTAACATAGTATTAAAAGCAGTTTTCCATTCATCACCCTCTTTCATGCGAATTTGATGATATCCACTCTTAAGATCAATCTTTGAAAATAAGGAAGAACCATGCAATTCATCTAGCATATCATCTAATCTAGGAATAGGGTGGCGATACTTAATTGTTACGTTGTTTATTGCCCTACAATCAACACACATTATCCAAGTTCCATCCTTCTTAGGAACAAGCAAAACTGGAACTGCACATGGAGAAAGACTCTCGTGCACATAGCCTTTTTGAAGTAGCTCTCCAACTTGTTTCTCCAACTCCTTTGTTTCATCAGGGTTTGTCCTATATGCTGGCTTGTTTGGAATTTGCGCCCCAGGGATGAAGTCAATTTGATGTTCAATCCCTCTAATTGGTGGTAAACCACTAGGAATCTCCTCACGAAACAAATCTGCATAATCACTCAAAAGAGAAACAATGTTGCTTGGAAGCTCTCCATCCAAGTTGTTAGTAGCAACAAGTGTATTCTTAAGCATAAGCAAGATCAAAACAGAATTATTATTCAAAGCATTTTTAATCTCACTCTTAGTAGCTAACATACACTCTTTAACAACTTTCTTAGAACTATCAATCAAAACATCCTTGCTTTCAACACAATTAGAACTAGAATTAGCATGCTTTATCTTTTCTTGAGCCCTATATTCAGATTCTAATTTAGCAAAATCATCCCTCAATTTCAATTGATCCTTTAAAGCTTCTTGAGGTGATAAAGGAACTAAAGTAAAAGGCTTCTTACCACACATGAAAGTATACTGATTGGCCTCACCATCATGATGTACCTTGTTGTCAAATTGCCATGGTCGACCAAGTAGTACATGACATGCTTGCATTGGTAGAACATCACACAAAACATCTTCATTGTACCTGCCCAAAGAAAGAGAAACTAAAACTTGTTTGTTAACTTTAATTTCCTCCTTGTCGTCGATCCATCCTAAACTATAAGGTTTAGGGTGTTTGGTGGTGGGTAATTGCATCTCTTTCACTAAGGAAACACTAGCTATGTTGGTACAACTTCCACCATCAATGATCACACTACTAGGTTTCCCATTCGCATACATCCTAGTATGAAACAAGTTTTTCTTTGATTGTGCACATCTTCTTTCACAAAAGCACTCAAAGTCTTTCTAGCAACCAAATTCTTAGTGCATATCCCTTACTATCATCATCACTCTCTTCTCGCGCAGACTCCTCCCCATCACCACTTGAACCCAAATTGAATTCCTCATCTTCACTCACTATCTCACCATGATCATTAAGATACATCACCTTCTTATTGACACAATCTTTGGCATAATGACCATATCCTTGACACTTAAAACACTTAACATGAGATTTAGAGGAAGAACTAGATGAAGGTTTAGAATCGGATTTAGGACTTACTCCCTTTTGTTGCGCAACCTCCTTCTCATTGTTGGAAGTTTTCTCATCTTTCTTGATTGGAGTTTTCCATGAGTTTGATGATGAAAACCCCTTCTTTGCGCCACTCCCCTTAACTTGTCCCTCGGCCTTTAAAGCTTGTTGTAACAAGTCCTCAACATCAAAATATTGTTGCATCTCCACAATATCATGAATTTTTCTATTTAACCCCGCAAGAAACCTCGCCATGGTGGCTTGTGTTGGTTCCTCAATTTCGGCTCTGGACATCAACAACATCATCTCTGAGTAGTACTCATCAACACTCTTTGACCCTTGCCTCAAGGTTTGCAAACTTTGGTAAAGGAAGTTGATGTAGTAGCTTGGCACAAATCTCTTTCTCATGACACTCTTCAATTCCGCCCAAGTATCTATAGGTCTCTCCAAATTTCTTCTCCTTGACTGCACCAATTGATTATACCAATTCAAAGCATTCTCAACAAATTCAAGGATAGCATTTTGTACCTTCTTAGATTCGGCATAGGGGTGATAATCAAAATACATGTCTAGCTTTGACTCCCAATCCAAGTAATCCGAAGGTGTCCCTCTCCTATTGAAATTTGGGATTTTGTATTTGATGTTGTCTTTAATCTCCTCCCTTGGTTCACCTCTCCTAGGCCGCAAGTTTTCATTGTAGGCTTGACCTCCAAGTTCTTGTTGCCTTAATCTTTCCATTGGATCAACTCTCCTAGCAAGTTGCCTTTGAGGTTGTTGTTGTTGATCCCTTTGTTCATTGTTTGGTGCGACTTGGTTCTCCCTTTGTTGAGGTGGTGGCTCTTGTTGAGCTTTAGCCATATTTTCCATCCTTGCATCCATGGCATCTAGTCTTTGTATGAGTGTTTGCATCATGGTAGCCAAGTCATTGTTTTGATTTTGATCTCCCATTGTACCTACACACAAAGAAAGATTAGTAATAAGAAATCCTCACTAGTGTGTGTGTGCTTTACCTTTGTTGTGCTCTCGTGTTTGCACTCAACCTATGGATTGGCGATCCACTACTCTCTTAATGATCTCACAAGATTATGCCTTTTTCTAGCTTCAATAGGCCTAATAAGAGCAAATTGTTAGAGCCTTCTTTCTTCTAGTGACCTACTTGAGGAACAAACAATTAAGAGCAATAACTTGAGTGAATCAAAAGAAAAGTGTTCTTTATACAATCCAAACAGCCTTTTGTCTCCCAAACTTGCTGCACAAAACACAATCAACACAAATCAATCAATTTAATCAAAAGAAAACCCTAGTACCACTTAGATTCAATTTTAAACCACTTGTATCCAATAGGGCTTCGATTCCAAAATTCTGCAAAACAAACTTCAATTCACAGCAAAAGCAACCCAAGAAACTCAAACAAACAATCAATTAGGGTTAGATGCAATCAATTGAACCGATTGCAAAAAGAAAACCCTAATCCCCAATATACCCGGATAAGAACCCTAGATCAAAATTGCGGCAGACACCACAGATTTTTTGATTTTTTTCAGTATTTGTCCAAGAAAGATCACACTAAAAGAAGTCTAGATCTCAAATTTCAAAGCTTTCTGAGTTCAAACGAAGCCAGAATAAATTTCACAAGATTCTGGTCGAAAATTGTTTTTATTTTTTATTTATTTTTGAAATATTTTTCAATTAAACTACAAGGTATGAGGACTCCAAATCTGAAATTTCAAAGCAATTGGAGTTAGGATGAAGCCACAATAAATTTTTGAATTTTCGAAATTTTTAGATCTTGAAAATTGAAAGTTGCGATAAGAACTTTGATGAATGAAATGGATGAAAAACTTGATGATAGATGGATAGAAGGATAGAATTATCGATTGAAGATGACAACCTATGCTCTGATTACCAATTGATACGAATCTAGTTGTATTAGATTCAAATCTAGCCTTGAAAATCTATCAAACTCGACTTGAACTTCTTCAACTTCTAGATGAGTAGATCAATGACCTTCACAAGGTGATTCCTCTTCTTTCGTTGGCCTTAAGTCTTCAATTAGACCTGCAATTGTCAACACAAGAACACAAGATTCACAAACAATCAAGAAATCACAACTTTGTTTGCTAGGACTCTACAAGATTGAAGAACCCTAAGTTTTGCTCAAACTAGAACAATGAAGCTAAGATAATCAAATTGAGTGAATAACCTCAAATTCTTTATTGAAAACTTAACTTGTGTTTACAAGAGGGAGGTAGAGCCTTTATATAGGCAAAGTCTTGCGCAACCCCCCCTTAGAAAACCCCCTAAACCGCCTCCTCAATAGCCATAGGCGGCTAACCCTAATGAAACTTCTAGAAACTATCCAAAAATACAACCAATAGAAAATTAGCTAAGGATTGGACTTAATTAAACAAGGCCCAATCCAAATAAGGTTCTTAAATAAATAAATAACTAATCTAAGATAGAATTAAGCCCACAATGGCCAAATTACAACTCTAATGACCTAATGCTCATTGATTTCAAGAAGAATGCACAACTTGGAATCGATGGGAATATTCCTTTGTTGATGATCTCCAATGGGCTTCAAATGATCTCCGATGGCTTTAAACTCTTCAAGATGAACTCTAATGAGGCCAAACAAAGCTTCCTTGAACCTTTTAGCTCTTACCCTTGTCATTGGGCCTAATGGCATCTTTAATGGATCAAATGGCATCTTAGACAACTCCGTTGAGCTTGAAACTTCTTCCTTAGCATCTTCAAGCTTCTCCAAGCCTCCTTGCCGCATATGCACATCCTCTCCATGATCTCCATTGTGCTCTTCAAGACCATGATGAGTCCTTGGCGCATCACAATAGTCATGGACGTTGAGCTGCCTTTCGATTGGTGCGCTTGGACCTGCACAACATAGCCTTCAATCAAAATCACCTAACATGGCACCATATATTCATGTGCCTAAATCAAAATACTCAATTTAGGATTCAATTTTTTGATTTAATCAATACTAAGGTTTGATGTTTCAATTTCGACTTAAATAAGGGGTTAACATGATTATTAACCATTGAAAAATTGAAACATCATATTGAAAAATAAAAATGTTAAACCTTTATTTGAGCCGTTAGGCTTTTTGAGACAAATGAGTTATGGGTTCGTCCAATGTACGTACCGAAAGTGAATAACAATATAGTATCTTTCCTGATTTAATAATATTAACGTAGATATCAAGTACAACAATTTAGAGTTGGTCTTACTGAGGGTGCCATATTTGTCCCGTTAGGCTAATTTTTGTAGTGTATACTCTCCAATTTCCAAAACTCCACTTCCTTAAAATAGTAGTGTATATATATATTGAAACCTGACCCTAATATGATGGTGGATCTTTAGATTAAAATGCTTTAATTATCATATCAGAAAGAGAAATTTGCAAAAGAAGCAGCAAAGCATCAATCGGAACACAGATGTTCCATACATATTATTACATGCATAATTCTTACTTTTTCTTAGTTAAAATGGTTTTAAGTTCAATTTCACAGCTTAAGCTTATTAACAAGGGACTTGCAATCTATTTCCTTGCTGTAAATGTTGCTAAGAAAGTCATCCAGCGTGAACTGACGATAAAGAGCAGGCTTCTCTGCCAAGACCAACTCTGGCAAAGGTCCAAAACTCCCATATTCTTTCCATTTACTCAAATTGAAAAACTCAGTTATGGAGATCCGTGCCTCCTCACAGGAATTAGCCCGAACTCGATGTTGAACACTGTTGTATTCACCATTGGAAATGATCTGCTCAAACCCAATAAAATCAAATCAATGATATTAATAGTAAACCTTGAAACTATAGGACATTGATGATAATTAATTACCTGAAGCAAGTCAGCAATGTTAAATATCACTGCTCGAGGGAGTGGTTTGACATCAACCCAATCTTCTCCATGTTTGATTTGTAACCCTGAAACTTGATTCGAAATCAAGACTGTGATGGTTCAAGCATCAGTATGTGTTACGACCCAAAATCCTAGCTCAGCAAAGCCCAGCTCGAATGTTAGTCCAACAGTTTTGGAAGGAAGAGGCAAACGCTTGAAGACTAAGCCTGTGTGGCACAAAGACTTTGTGATGAAGAAAACTACAAATTAGAATAAGAATGCAATTTGTTATTTGGTAGGAGACAATAGTTGTAAATGAAACCGTGTTTTTAGCACGTGATCCTTAGCACGATTTTATTTTAATTTGCCTACAAATATGCGAAATGGAAGGGAGAACAGGAAGCTGAATATTCTCCAATCTTTTCTCTCCTAATTTCTTCTCTCATCTGACATTTCCTCTGTTTCTCATCTCCTTCTTCTTCTTTGCTTATCCCTATTTCTCTCCAAATATCAGATTGCTATCATTGGTGCTCTCGTTGAGTCTCATGCCTCCTAAAACTGATACTTCCCTGGCTGATGCCATCGCCGCCCTCTCTGATTCCATGACCGCCCAATTTCAAGAACTGCGAACCTCCCAAAACCATCTCGCCACAAAACTGGATACTTCCATCACAGCCCATGAAACCTCCCTTCAAGACCTTCAATCCAAAGTTTCTAAACTTGAATCCCCCCCGTCCTCCTCTACCGGCCTCAAAACCTATGCCTCCATATTTGGTAATCAAACGGGCACACCCTTGCCTTTCCCTCTCTCTACCGCCCCAACAACACAAAACGTTCATGCACCACCAGAAACCTTCACCATCAAAACACCTGAATTTCACCTTTCTCATTTCGATGGCTCAAACCCCCATGTTTGGATCTTCCAAGCTGAACAATATTTCACCTTTTACTCAGTTAAACCAGAACAGCGTGTCCCTATTTCCGCTTTTTTTATGAGTGGTCAAGCGCTATCATGGTATCAATGGATGTTTAAGAATGGGTTACTCTCAGATTGGGATGTTTTTGCTAGATCGGTGGAGTGCCGCTTTGGCCCTTCCATGTATCTAAATCCCTCTGCCGCTCTTTTTAAGCTCAAACAGACTGGTACGGTGACTGAATACTAAGTCGAGTTCGAAAATCTGGCCAATCGTGTCGTGGGGTTATCCGATGAGCACTCACTCAACAACCTTATTTCGGGCCTTCTCCCTGAGATTCAGCATGAACTGGTTACCCTGTCACCCCCAACACTTTCTCATGCCTTGGCTTTGGCTAAAATGATTGAGGCAAAATTAAATGGCCAGAAAACCATGCGTCGAGCACCTCCTGTACCATCTTTTGTTGGGTTTCCTCGCTCAAATACCACCATGGCTACACCCTACCGTCCACCACCCCTTCCGGCGCCCTCACGACCGGCATTGCATGCACTGCCTGCACCTCCAATCAAACGATTATCTCCCACTGAGATGCAAGCCCGTCGAGCCAAGGGGCTTTGCTATAACTGCGATGAAAAGTATGCTCCGGGTCACAAGTGTCGCACTGCCCCTTTCCTCCTCCTTCAAACAGAGGATGATGAAACTTCTGGGGAATTATGTGCCATGGAGACAGACCCCTATCTACCCCCCTTATCTTCTTTGCCCTTGCCGCCACCACCACAGAATTATTCCACCCCAGACATGGAGGATTTCCAAGTCTCATTCCATGCCTTACATGGTCACTCTCCCCATCGTTGCTTGAAACTTATAACACGAATTGCAGGGCACTCATTCACAGTCTTGGTTGATTCAGGCAGTACTCATAATTTGATTCAACCTAGAGTGGCTCAATTTCTTAATTTGGTACTGCAAACTCCGCCGCCTCTAACAGCCTCTGTGGGAAATGGTGTGACCCTACAGTGCACTGGGCACATTTCTGATCTTACTATGGATCTTCAGCAACATCTTTTCACCCTCGATCTTTTTGTGCTCGATATCCATGGTGCTGAAGTTGTGTTCAGCAACATCAACATCTTGATGGATTTTTCGGGCTTATCGATGACATTTTTACATGATGGAGAACTGGTTACCCTCTCGGGTATTGGGCCACCTCAGGTTTCCTCTCTGTCCCTGGCCCAATTTCGTCGCTTGACCCAAACTAATGCCATTGATTCAGCCCACTTACTTGCTATGGCCGAGGCAGCCCAAGATGCAAAAATCCATCAGTTTCCCACCACTCCATCAGAGCTAAATGAATTGTTGCAGCGCTATTCTTTCATTTTTGATCCTCCCCGAGGGTTGCCACCAGCAAGAGTTTGTGATCATCAAATCCATCTTTTACCAGGGATGCCGCCTATCAATGTCAAGCCTTATAGGTACCCATATTCTCAAAAGAAAGATATGGAGCAACTCATAACTGAAATGCTCAAAGAGGGGATTATACGACCAAGTTTGAGTCCATTTTCATCCCCTGTTTTGCTAGTCAAAAAGAAAGATGGAACCTGGCGTTTTTGCGTGGATTACAGAGCCCTTAATGCAGCAACGGAGAAAGACAGGTACCCTATCCCTACTGTTGATGAATTGATAGATGAATTACATGGCGCTTCAATATTTTCGAAAATTGATCTTAGAGCAGGATACCACCAAATTAGAATGGCAGAACAAGATATTCCAAAGACGGCATTTCGAACCTTTGATGGCCATTATAAATTCTTGGTCATGCCCTTTGGACTCTCGAATGCGCCATCTACCTTCCAGTCGGCAATGAATGAGTTGTTCAGGCCCTATTTGTGTAAGTTTGTGCTGGTTTTCTTTGACGATATTCTTGTCTATAGCCACTCCTTGGAAGATCATCTAAGTCACTTAGAAACGGTACTACAAACTCGGCCTCACAACAATATTTTGCTAAGCTTAGCAAATGCCTCTTTGCTCAGTCCTCTGTGGATTATCTCGGCCACGTTATTAGTGGACATGGTGTGTTTGTGGATCCTTCTAAAGTTGAGGCAATTATAGCATGGCCAATGCCATCCTCAGTCAAAACCCTTTTAGGCTTCTTAGGCCAGACCGGATACTATCGGAAGTTTGTGCGGGGATATGCAACATTGGCAGCACCATTGACAGATTTATTGAAGAGGGACAATTTTATCTGGACTACTGAAGCCACTCAGGCCTTTAAGGCTCTCAAACAGGTGCTTGTTTCAGCTCCAGTATTCGCACTTCCTGATTTTTCACAACCTTTTACTCTTGAAACAGATGCTTCCATGACTGCAATCGGGGCTGTTCTCTCTCAACAAGGACATCACATTGCCTATTTCAGCCGTAAGCTCAATTCTCAAATGAAAACAGCTTCTACTTATGCTCGAGAAATGTTTGCAATTACTGAATCAGTCAAGAAGTGGCGCCAATACTTGCTGGGGAGACCATTCTTGATTTACACAGACCAGCAAAGTTTACGCAATCTTATGAACCAGACAATTCAGACC
Source organism: Corchorus olitorius (assembly GCA_001974825.2). Classification (NCBI taxonomy): domain Eukaryota; kingdom Viridiplantae; phylum Streptophyta; class Magnoliopsida; order Malvales; family Malvaceae; genus Corchorus; species Corchorus olitorius. The sequence continues at coordinate 23,929 of AWUE01020667.1, read as the reverse complement.
CCAGAGCAGCAACTGTGGTTGGAAAAACTGTTGGGGTATCAGTATACAATTTTGTACAAACCAGGGCTCCAAAACAAAGCTGCTGATGCTCTATCTCGCTCCCTTTCAGACCAGGCTGAGTTATATTCATTTTCAGGTCCTATTTTTCCTTTTTTGGAGCAATTACAAAAATATTTTGCTCATGATAAAGATGGCCAGATCCTTTTTACTAACGTGCAGGAGCACCCAGACAAATATCCGGATTTTATTATCCAAGACGGGTTGTTGATGCGTCATGGGAAGATTGTATGTCTAGATCATCATCCATTGCAACAAAAATTGCTTCAAGAGTACCATTGCACTTTAACAGGGGGACACGCAGGCATTGCAAAAACTTTGAGCCGCCTTGCAGCCAATTTTTTTGGAATAATATGAGGAAGTCAGTTACAAACTTTGTGGCCAATTGCCGTACTTGTCAAGAGGTTAAGTATTTACCTTCCAAGCAAGCTGGTCTTCTACAACCATTGCCGATTCCTAATCACATTTGGCAGGATATTGCAATGGATTCCATCACCCATTTGCCTCTCTCTCAAGGCAAGACAACTATATGGGTTGTTGTGGACCGATGGTCTAAATATGCACATTTCTTGGCTTTGCCTTCGAGCATTTCAGCCCCTCAATTGGCTGACTTGTTTTCACAAGAAATTGGCAAACTCCAAGGACTGCCACGATCCATAGTTAGTGATCGAGACCCCCTTTTTGTCAGCACTTTTTGGAAGGAGCTCTTCCAGCTGCAAGGCACTAAATTGAACCTAAGCAGTTCTTACCATCCACAGACCGATGGTCAATTTAAGGTGCTTAACCGCAGCCTCGAACTTATTTACGGTGCTTTGCAGGAGATAATCTGAGTTCATGGAGCAAGATATTACACTGGGTTGAGTGGTCTTATAATACGGCGCTGCATTCGAGCATTAATATGACGCCATTTGAGGTTGTTTACGGCCATGCACCTCCAACTGTGGCTTCTTATCTACCAGGATCTACCAAGATTGCTCAATTAGAAGATAGCTTGATTGAGAGGCAATCTTTATTGGCTCGACTGAAGGTGAATTTAGAAGGGCGCAAAATAGAATGAAAATGCAGGCTGATCGTAACAGGTAGGAGAAGCAATTTGAAGTGGGAAATTGGGTCTTGGTTAAGCTACAGCCCTATCGCAAACAATCGGTGGTGCGAAGGGTCTCTCAGAAATTGGCAAAAAAGTATTTCGGTCCATTCCAGATTCTCAAGAAAGTAGGGCTAGTGGCTTATGAACTCCAGCTACCAGCCGAATCTCGCATCCATCCAGTGTTTCACGTCTCGCTGCTCAAAGCTTATCGAGGCGACGTGGACACCGTTCCTTCACCTTTACCTGCTCTAGCTATTGAGGATCAACCAGTTTTAGAACCAGAAAGATTGCTTAAAGAGAGCGATGTTCAGCACCATGATCATTGCTTTAGTAAGTTCTTGTCAAATGGAAGCAGTTACCTCATGAGGAAGCCACTTGGGAATGGCTTGATGACATTCAAACCAACTATCCTGCCTTCAACCTTGAGGACAAGGTTGAGTCTGACAAGGGGAGTACTGTTACGACCCAAGATCCTAGCTCAGCAAAGCCCAGCTCGAATGTTAGTCCAATAGTTTTGGAAGGAAGAGGCAAACGCTTGAAGACTAAGCCTGTGTGGCACAAAGACTTTGTGATGAAGAAAACTACAAATTAGAATAAGAATGCAATTTATTATTTGGTAGGAGACAATAGTTGTAAATGGGACCGTGTTTTTAGCACGTGATCCTTAGCACAGTTTTATTTTAATTTGCCTACAAATATGCGAAATGGAAGGGAGAATAGGAAGCTGAATATTCTCCAATCTTTTCTCTCATCTGACATTTCCTCTGTTTCTCATCTCCTTCTTCTCCTTTGCTCATCCCTATTTCTCTCCAAATATCAGATTGCTATCAGTATGTGGGGCGAAGCCTAGTGTGAGATTGGGTTGAGGACAATATGGATAGTAATTACCCACCAAAAGCCTATTTCCAGAGCAACTCAACTCCTTAAACCTACTTGTTTCTAATCCTATCCATTCACATAACAACTCCATCACATCTTCAGCCAATTTCTTGGCAAATGTTTTCCATGCAACTGCCTCTTTTCTCACAATCTCTGGTGTATCTTCCACCTTTACAGCTTGTTCTTCCGGTGCCATCCAAAACTTCAAATAGTCATGCCAAGTAGCTGCTTTGGCATGGTAAACATCGATGTTGCTTGAATAACTTCCATTCTCACGGCCATAGTACTTAGCCTTGACTTCGCCCGGCTGTTCGTGGAATGATATGAAGGCTTGAATCGTCTCGTCAATGACTGAGATGGGGATTTCGTGGTTGATTACTTGGAAGAAACCCCACTCTCTTGCAGCTTCCTTGATTTGCTCGACGACTTTGGGACGATGGGTTTGGGAGTTTATGTTTTCCAGGTCGATTACGGGGATGTTATTGCTAGTATTTGTTTGAGAAGGAGGATTGAGAGTGGAAAGAATTTTAGGTGGTTGGATAAAGAATTTGGGAATGGACGTTATGCCTGAATCTTTCAAGCCCTTCACCCCATTTTTGGTATGATCGAATTCCTTAATATCTTTGATAAGATCATAACTTGAAGTAACATCAGTAGTTGTAGTAGCTGCCATTTTCCTCGAATTAATCTAAGTGTTTCCAAGGGAATAATTTTGTTGTTTGCATACAAGTTTTATCAATTGATGATTGTTGAAATTAATAAAGAGTGGGATTACGGGATATTTGCATTTTTAATTCATCACAACAAAATTGTTGATTTATCCTTATCCTTTGTTAGGTGTGGAATTTCATTTAGCAGCCCGCCATTTATCTACTTTTATTTTTATTATTGCATTCTAGTGGCATTAATCATTGAGGTTTATCAAATTATATAGCAACATATGATTTAGTAATTAAAGGAGACGCATATAAGTAAAGCAACTTAGGTTCCTTCAGAAAAAGTAAAGCAACTTGGGGCTGGATGAATTGAAATGGCATTATTTTACATTTACATAGCATTGCTATTTTCCATATTCTAATGGGTTTGGTTTAATGGGTACCAGCTTTTTCAACACTTGCATTCATATCTAGATAAAACTAATCTAGCAAAGTAATCATTAGTAATAATGCCAAACGTGTTTATACTAATATAGTCCTCTGATCTCATCATAGTATTTTGAAACTAATCAGATTAATTAGGTGAAGTGTGTTCTGATCATTAAAATTATTCTAATCGAACGGCTATCCTAATGAAGCCTTTGAGAAAACTATTCATCGATATGACATGACACGGGTTCGGCTCCCCTCCATTACACTATCCCTCCAGTTATTTCCAATACAATTTGGATCTTGACACCTGTCTATCTCATTTTTAATGGTTGAGATTATAAGATTTTACGTTTCAATAGCTAATCTCATCCTACAAGTATCTTCTCTTTTGCTTTTACACCATCATGCTAGCTTCAAATCGGGCAAAGAAAAAGGGTAGAAAATTGAGGAATTGAAAATTAAAAAAAAATTTGTCGAAAACACTTCCATCTTATCTGAAATCAAAAAGCTATTGTCAGTATGTTAACCTCACAATTTATTAATCTTCAACAAATTATACTAAACCCATCAACTTATTGATAAAAAAAATGCTATATAGATTCATTAAAAAAAGATCAAAATAAGATGGCCCCAAATGATAGTTCTGGACCAGAACTTCTGGTTAGTAAACAAAAAAGAATAGTATAGTTATGGGAAAATCTTAAGTTCTATTTACATTTTGATGTTATTTTGATCTTTTTTTGGGTATTCTGAATCTAATTTAAGGTCTGTTGTTTGGTGAAAAAGTTAGAAAAATTATAGCCTACGACAAGATTGGACAAAGAAGGATGGAATTTTTTAATCTCAACCGTCAAAAATACAATAAACACATGTCAAGAATCAAAATCTGTATTGGAAATAACTGAAGGGTTAGTGTAATGGAGGGGAGCCAAACCCAACATGCCACGAACTTTAGTTAATAATGTTTTTATCATCACAATTCACAACACAGAATTATTAAGTCCCCCAGGCTGCTTGAAACCATTTAGTACTGCTGATTCTAGTAGATTCATTTGCAAATGATCATGTACATTAGGATTTTTTTTTTTTTGCCAGAGCCCTAGAATGTACATTATTATAATTTATAAATGAAAATGTATTTTTTTTTAATTTCGAAAACAAAAATTAGAGATGGCGTGCAACATGGGCCCAACCCAGTCTAGCCCAAACCGATATGAATTATGTTAACAGGGCAAGGTCCGATAGTCATGGACATGTTTGAGATGTCTTCTCTTTTAGCACTCATGGGTCGACATAGGACCCATACTGGTTTTTTACCCAAAAGTGAAAAATCCCACGCATGGCAAGAAATAATTCCCTATTAGCGAATCAATTGGCTAACTCTTTTTTTAAATTAAACCCACCCAAACATGTTAACATGAAATTAAATCAAACCAACGCTTCATCCCAGGATTTGAAGCCGATACTTTCTATTGGAGGCTCAAGCTCTTAACCAGTGGGCCGTCCCCTTGAGGACTATTTGGTTTAGCTCTTAATTAGTCATAAAAAATTAGTAATATCCAAGGCAAGTTGGTCTCAATCATTGAAAACTACTCATGAATAATATGAAATACAAAAATTGGCAGATTACAAATTATTTGGTTGGTTTATAAATGTGTAAAACAAACGAGAGCAGATGGTATCTAATTGTAGAAAGAATTGTAAATTGTAATTATTATTGTTTAAAAGGACAGACTACATCTTACAAAAAAAAAGACGGATTATCTTTGCAAAACTTGATGTTTTATATCCTAAGCAAACTCCTACCCTCTCCCCTTCAATTGTTCATCTTGAGGGGCTTTCTCATACTCCAAGCACTAAGATCGAAAGAGATTGGCTCAGTCCCATTGTTGAATGCAAACAAGTGAGCATTTCCATAGACTGCTAGTTGTGGATAAACTCTGGAAGTTATGCATGTTTTTCCACCAGCTCCAAAACTCTCCACAATTGAATTATCAATCTGCAGAGGAATGAAGAGAAGATTAAAAAAGATGAGGGAAAGAAACAAATGAAAACTCTCCACAATTTGAATCTACAGAGGAATGAAGAGAAGATTAAAAAAGATTAGGGAAGGAACAAACAAATTAAGGACAAGCTCAACAATAAGTTAAATATTAAATGGTACTTACCAAACTCCTAAGCGAAAGCTTTTTTGTAACAGATAAATCAACATTCACAAATCCAGCAAATGATGGTTTGTATAGTCCCTTATTTCTCACGGAAGAGCTGCAATACAATTTAATCAAATTAAAATCTAGCCAAAGGTTATGATAATAGAAAAGAAACAAGGTTTGACTATAAAAGAAGTTAATTACAATACCTTCTAGCATCAGAGCACAAGAGAACAACATGCTTATATTCTCCTTAAATACCCTGAAAAAAACTGGGGTATATTCTTCTAACCCCTTTGAAGCTAATGTTAGAAGTCCAAACGGTCCAACACCACCTTGAACCTTTGAGCCCTTTAGGCCACAAAGATCCTGCGCATTGATCCAGCTAGGATCAAATGGCTTAGCTTTCTCCAAGTTTGGTATGGAGAAAAGGACATCAACATCAGCCTACAAGGAATCCAAGTAACCAATAACTAACGAGGGCTAGTCATGTTTAAAATCATATATAAAATCAAACAAGGCAAAGTAGCAAAACCTGAGCAGCAGTTATTCCTTCAACTTTAATAATATCTCCCAATTTGAGCTCCTTATTTTTCAATTGAATCCTTTTGTCTCTTAGAGTATCCAATTCTTCAACGGGCCATTGCATCAATTGCTTCCCATTAGGATCAAGCCACACCTTCCTTGGAATTGCCTGAGACCAAAACAATAAAAGTTAAGTCACATTAAGTTTTTAGAAATTAATAACAATGATCAAAACTAATTTAACATACATTATTACCTGAACACCAGCCCATCCTTTAGCAACATCATCAGTAGATGTATCAGATTCATTGGCCCAACCCCACAAAATCCTTCTACTTTTTGCAGGGTCAAAAAATGACTTGGAAGCATAGAAGTTTCCATAATCAAATCTAAGTCCACCCCAATTATCAACCATGCCCTTGTCAACCAAATATTTGTCTCTAACTGGGAAATATGTGCCCAAAGTGTAATACTCAAACCTTGTAATGTCCATGCTAGCCTTTAGCACATGCTTAACATTAGACCCAAAAGCAGATGTGTCGAGCCCAGATTCACCAGACAATGCCACTGGAAAGAAGTCCACACATTCCCACATTCCCGTTTCTGCCACAGAATGTAATGGGTGCTTTGCCTTAATCCATGTCTTGAAATCCCTGCTTCTATATAAATATGCCATCCCTCTATGTTTCCTCTTACTACCAATCGCCATTCTCCAATGTGAATCAATTTTCCAAGCAGTGGTTGGATCACGGAAGGCTGTTTTGTTCATGGTAGCATCGGCGGTGACAATTGGGTTGTCGACGGGCTTAATCCATTTACGCAGATATGGATCCGATAAATTGGCTGGAATGGCATAATTTTGGACTTGATTTTCTTCTGTATCAATTCCAGTGTAAAATATTATAGGCTTATTTCCTGGGAGGATGGTGGCTGATCCAGACCAACAACCATTGATGTCGAAGGGATCTGTAGGGTAGATTGCAGGCTCTAATGCTTCCCAATTGATCAGATCTTTAGATACTGAATGAGCCCACACAATGTTGCCCCAAACTGAACCCTTTGGATTGTATTGGTAGAATAAATGATAGAATCCATTGTAATACATTGGACCTATAATTACAATAATTAGAATTATTAATAGAATTCCCTAAAAAAAAGAATTATTAATAGAAAAACATTTAATAAAAGAAAATGGAAATTTACATGATTTGGTTGGAAAACTTACCATTTGGATCTTTTTGTTGTAATTATGTCCATCATGCACCACCAAATAAGAAGAGGAAAAACATATTAGTATGCAATTATTAAGCTCCTAGTTTTGCATTAGTAAAAATATAAGTATATTTTTCTTTACGGCTAACAAAATTTCAATAGCACCTACATAAGAATGAGAAATGGTAACAACAAAGGTACAAACCAAATCTAATAACTAAATCATAGTATTCATCAACATGTTTGTTTCAGTAAACCAACGTAAACATGAACATATCAATATCGCACAAAAAAAATGAGAAATGGTAATATCAATATCGCAAAAACACACACTATCAAGATATGGGTTTTGTATTTCAGTTCATCCGGAGACTTTAAATGGAGACTTTAAATGAATCAATTGGATCATGTTGAGGGGCCATGATTACTGGCTAAATCCCTTTGGTATTATGTATATTTCATAAAAAATTTCAAATTGGCCCCCCAAAGTTTAATTTTGCATAAAACAACCCTTAGAAGTTGCATGTCAAGACCCGCCCATGGTGTTTATGTAAAGTACCAAGTTCCTGCAGGCTGCAACAATGATTGTTACTGAAATGAGATTAATTAACATGTTTGATAGTATTTAATATGAGTTGGACGAGTAAGCCAGTAAGGTACTTAGAAGTTTGAAAGCAATCATTTTCCATGTAATTTCCCGGGATTATGAAAAAGTTCTTGTTTGTGTGTGAAATGTGAAATCATCTTCCACAATCTGAGTAACTTTACAAATAATGGACAAAAGGCCAACAAAAATAAAAAGTAAAAACAATGCTCATAAATCAACATCACCCATAAATCAATGCCAAGTCAGTTTAATAGAAACCTCTAAAATATACTAGAAAAGCACGGTGGGGAAACAGCTTTGAGCTGTGAAAATTCCAGCAAAACATGATAAATAATAAAAAAGATTAGAGAGTTGTATTAATTAAGATCCACATGATTAACGGAAGAGGATTTAGGTTTGAAGAAAATTTACCATTGATCCAATTCATTGGAGGCTGAAAGTGATAGCCACTTCTATGTAGTTGTTGGACTTTAGCTGCACCCTTCGATTGCAATTCATGATAGAATTCGTGAGATGCTTCAACACCATTGTTATTAAGGTTGTTTGTCACACAAAACCAACAAAACAGAAGACAAATCAGGTTGAATTTTGGAACCTCCATGGACTTTTGATAATAAATTGATCATAAAACTGAAACGTGATAGGCAAAGGAAGAATTGGTGTGTGTATATATAAGGGTAGGAAGATAAGATTAAGGATATTGTGGAATTCTAATCGGAGTAGGATACATCTGTTTTTAATGTAAACAAGAGAAAAATTAATAAATTGAAAAGATTTAGTTAAGATTTACATGGATATATACACTTGGAAACCAGGATTTGGAGTAATTTAATTTGAGACCAATTATATTTAGTTAAACACTTTTATTAATTTGGCAAAAAAGAAATAATAGAATTCTTCTTTAAGAATAATTCCTTCTTACTGATTCTCCCCATGAAATTAAACACGTTTTCTTATAATTTTATAATAACCGAGTCAAATTGATTTAAACAGCATCTATCCACAATTATCATATTTTCGTCTGATTTTATAGAAATTAAAATGGATTTTTTTCAAACCAAAACTCTCCATTATAGAATTTTCTTCTCTTTCTGTTTAAAAGAACAAGAAAAGAAGAAATCTCTATTTGTCACCGGTTACTACAAAAGCAGCACCTCTTTACTGAACATTCACCTCCCTTGGACTTACACCCTTTTTCTGGCAAAAAAAAAAGAAGACTTATAACTCCCTTTTGGATAGATTTACTTTCCACTTATATTATGTATAATTAACAAACATTTATTTATTTTTTTGCCAAGATTCAAAGAATATAAGATTTGGATATAAAATTTATGAAAGAGCTCTATATGTTTCCCAATAAAAGCATATCAAATTATTTTATTATTAATGAAAGAAGTGAAAGACATCAAGTTCATCCAGCCCTATTTTAATAAAATTAATTAACAATTAATCAACAAGGTCTTGCACTTGGGTTTACAAGAGGGGCAATTACTTGCGGATTAAGACGGGATATTTTGGTCTAATCTGTGAATCACATAACTTCAAGGTAGCTCAAATATAGCTCCAAGACGTTATCATCTCCATGGCTCTAAGCATCCTTTTTTTCAATTCTTGCTCCAAAATGCTCTAAAACAGGCTAAAAGCACCCTTTTGCACTTTTCTCTCCAAGATGACCTAGATTGCAAATCATGCTAGAATAGGTGAAATTGGCATAATAAAGATGCTAAAACTATAGAAAATAAGCACATTTAGATACTACTAATTTGGTCTGATCAATTATAAATTAGGGTATAAAGACAATTACCTCTAAGCTCTTTAGAAAATGATCTCTATTGAGACTGATCTTTACGTTTGGCTTGACGGTGAAGCAGATTCAAGGCTTGCTTCTTATGGCCTAATGAAAAGTAAGTTTTTGTTCTCCTCTCCATCCCTACTTTTTAAAGTTTTCGATTTTGTGCTTCATTTTGTTCCCATTTTATACCATTTGATTATTGGCGGTATTGGAGATTGGGGTAAAAAAGAATGAGATAGGATCTAAGAATGGTGGACCTAAAGATCGCATTAGTAGGCAAATATTTTGGTCAAATATCGAAAAAGATGATTTTGGATACTCAGAGGAAGATGATCTGTATTCTCCACGTCATCCAACAAGAGTTGTTTTCTTCACTGCATTGTGTCGACGTAAGGTAAATAAAGTTCATTTGCTATGGTTTTAGATTTATAAATTAATTGTTGTGTATATGCATTGATTGCTTTGTGTATCTGAAAAATATTTCGGTGACATGTCTAGTGTCGGGAAGGTTTAAATCTGAAAAAGGTACCGAGGGAAAGACCAAAGCAACGCAACGCAACCTATGGCAGGGAGCGAAAGTTTTTAAGGAACCCAAGTCAAGAGATAGGAGTATGCCGAGAAATAATAACGCCGACCCAATTTTTGGCAAGTCCTTCTGTTTGAGTTCGATTGAGTATGTTTTTGGGTGTACGATGTTGATAAACCAAAATTCGAATATAAGGTAATTTGGTTAAATCGAGAAGGTAGCATGATTACTTGATACATGTGGTTCATGGAAGATGTGATTTAATAAGGTTTTTTATACTTTTTTTTTTAATGTGTAACAAGCCCGGGACAGTTGTGGTTGACATACCACATTTCTCATAGTGGCCCATTTCTGTCTAACTTTTATTTTGGGCCCTACCCTTATACAATATTCGGTCCCTTCACAAATATCCATTCAGCCCATTGATGTCTTACTTTTATTCTCTTACAATAACTACCAATTTGGACAACTAACCATCCGGTCCAAATAATTAAATTACTAGCCCAATGACACTCCCATGAAAGCCATATTTATGTCCTCCAACACTAAACACAAATGGATATTTTTTTTAAGGAAAGAATCATTTTCATTTCTTGGTTTAAAGAGATTGGGATTACAAACGCATAGGAAGACCCGTACACCGCTACATGATTAGCTAGCTTATCGAAACGCTAATCTATGAGCCAACAAACCCCTTCTCGATCAAACAAACCCAGTGAAATCTCGTTACAATTCAAATAAATCTCTATGCCCAAACTAGAAACTATATCATAAATAAACTATCTACAAACCAAATACACAAACAAACAAATTACAAACAAACTCACATTCCGTGAGACTTGAACCCAAGACCCCAGGGTCTGGGTAGGCTGGAACTAAGAGTCCAGTACTCTACCACCAGGCCAAATGCCTGATGGCAAACACAAATGAATGTTTATTTGGTCAATAAACACTATCATTTTACTTGCCGAATAAATTTATTATTATAAGAACACTTATTTTAAACGGAACATAATAACTAAATGCTATTTTATAATATATTTAAAAATTTTCGAAAACAATATATATTATAAATTAATTAAAATACTAAATTTCTTAAACTCAACATGTTACTTAATTAATTTGACAATAGACGTTTTTTCTTTACTAACCTGTTTGTCCGCAGAAAACATTTCTGATTGTGAAACACCATGTCATGGTTGTGTTCCACATTGAATTGTGTTACAACCCTCTTTTCCCACTTCTTGCAACTGCCCATCTTGCAGGACACCCAGGTTGAGTCTCTGGCTTTGGACCCCGAATCCGGTTAAGATAATTGTACCATTTCTACTTTCGACCCCATTCTTTGGAACATACATAATTCTTTCTGCTCAACTGATACGTTTTCTTTGTCTCCTTCCTAACACTAAAACCCATATGAGTTGCATATGTAATATAAAATTGGGTCGCTTCTATACAAATTTCCCAACATCTTCGCGTCTCAAACTTGCCGCATCGACCTCGTTAAAAAATGGATGTGGAACTCGTTCTTCCTCCCTTAATACATTAAAACAAAATAGATTGCCATCCCTTTGACTCCCCCCTGCATTTTGCGCATCATCCTCTTCAGCATCCACAACATATTTATCATCCTCATGTGACAATGCTTCACTTAGATCAAACTCCCTCCAACTACGTTGCATTTTTCCCCTGCACGAACATATTCATAACACTACAACATTCTACAATATTAGTTTTCAATATGCAAATTAAATTCTTATAATCTAACAAAAAAAACAACATTTTAATGTAAATCATAACATAAACCACATCTACCTATGACATAAAATTTCTAAAATCCGCGAATATTAGTAGCACTTACCATCCTGTTTCCACAGCACAACGCGAAGCGATTATTCAAATGGAAAATGAAAGGAAAGGTGCTCCAACAAACTAATACTCTTACCAAAAGAAACTAGTGGACCTTAAATTTTTTTTTCTAAACACCTAATTTTGAATGTAAACCACCACAAAGAAATCCAACTTATGACCATGAAGCTATCATTAATATTACATTTAATACAACCACTACAAGTCATGTCTCATAAACATAATTGTTCATTCACTTCTATTGCCCTGCCAAAAAACAATAATTCAGTTTTTTTGCAAATATCAATACCAAAACTAAAAATTAAATTAATTACAACAACTCCAACGTCATGTCTCATTAATTAAATTTAATCAAATTTTGTTTCTTTGTTTTGTCCAATACAAGAATTAAATCCTTGACGCAAAACTATTTCACGTCATTTCTCATTAGGACCACAAACTTATCATTTATTATGAAGCCCAATCAAATATATTATGAAGACCACAAATTTACTTCACTTCTACCAAAACCCAAAAATAACTCCACAAACTTACAATAATATAATATTACACAGCCCAATTTATTTTGAAGCCCAATTAAATATAAAAAAATTGATCCAATTAAACTTTTACACTGGTGGCCCAACTTTTCTTTTGCTATATTCCGGACCGGATAAGACGAGTCCAAAAGAAAACATTTAAGACAATTAAGTATATTAGCCCATGCACAGACAATAAAAGGGAGCCGCAAACATCAAATGCACGCCGTCATTAACGTCTGAAACCATTTAATGTTGTCGGACCGCCTAACTAACATTTACTTATGATCTTCGTAATTTTGTCTTCTAGCGCGCCACCTTTACAAACTGCACCATTCCCGAGTTGATTTGACCATTTAATTCAATTTACTCTCTCTCTCTCTCCAAGTTTACACATTATCGGGTTGGTCAAAGGTCACATTTTTCTCCCAATGAACAGCTCCTGTTCTTTCTCGTCTAATCCAACAGACTTAATAATTACGTCGGCTTTGGTGGAGTTGGTCTTGATTCTTCACTGTCCCTCTATAGACATTGCCAAATCCACCTTTGCCAATCTTCCTCAATTAAGAGAAGTTGTCAGTAAATCCCCTCAATTCTTCCACGGAAAGTCTTTCAATTCAATTTATATAAGATTTAATTCATTTTTAAAATTTTTCATCCAAAATCAAAACCCTACAAGATTGAGGAATTGGGAAAATCAGAAAGAGAGGAATTGGGAAAATCAAAATTACCGGCATTGGAGGCTGGTATCCTCGTGGGTACACCATCTCTTTCTTCAGTCTGTCTCACCTCTTCGTCAGTCGTCACTGTCTGCAACTCTGAAAAGTTGTCAAAGGTTTCTTTGACAATGTGGAGCCACTTTTTACTTTTTCTTTTATTGGGTGTAAGACTATTTACTTTTTTAACCTCTTATATATATGTATTAAAAGAAATATCTTAAAAGTAGTTTATGAAACTTTTTAGTGAACCTTTTTTAAAATGGTTGTTGAGATTTTTGAAACTTTTACTTTAAAGATGTTATGTACCCTTTTTTTTTTCCAAGGTACATGTTTAAGACTTTGAAGGGATTTTTATAGCTTTGCTAGAAAAGTCATTTTCTAACATGATTTATTGTGTATATAGTATATGCATTTTCTGAATACAATTGTTTGCTCTCTTAATTCAATGATTGAAATAGTGAAATACATTTGAAGATAAAATACTTGATATGATTGCATATTGTAAAATATTAGCTAGTATAGTTTCCTTAAAAAAATTCTACTATCTTTGCCATCATTATCAACTTTCTATTATTGTTTTAATAATTCAAACCTCATCTTATTTGGTAAAGGGAAAAAAACCATTGTTTTTTTTTTCTTTCCAACATTATCCATGTTATATATTCATTCATTTTTTTTGTTAAAAAAGATGCATTAATCAAAATAAATGGTTCATACAGACCATAGAGAGCATGTTTTTTTTTTGAAAGGCAAAAGGTGAATTTATTGAATTGAAAAAGAGTAAAGAAGTAGTACAGAACAGAAGGAGAGAACAATAAAAAGCAAACAGCTGAAACAGTCCATGCACAAGTCGCAGTGGAGCAAAAACAACAAACAAAACACAACTTTAATTATAGGAATTGAGTAGAGGGACTAATCTATCAATTCCTCCTTTGGCCAAAACATCAGCATCCTAATTAACTTCACGAAAAATATGGCAAATTCTAAACTCAGCAATATCTTTCTTCAATTGCATAATATGAGCTGTCCATTTTCTAAATCTCCAAGACACTTCATCAGGTTTTTCCACCCATACAACATCATTTTTGGAGTCGCTTTCAATGATCAAATCATGAGATTCAATCCACCTAGAACCACAGAATAAAAGGAGAGCCTCTCTAACAGCACATATTTCCGCTTCATTAGATTCAGTTACTCCAATTGAATTAGAGAATTCCAACCATACCTTGCCATTTTCATCGCGTAAAACGCCACCAATACCAGCAGGGCCAGGTTTGCCTCTTGCTGCGCCATCAACATTAAACTTCAAGAAACCAGCCTGAGGTTTACTCCAAGAAACATTCCTCTGTTGTTTTGGAAGATGTCTGCCAACTCTTATAACATTTGGAGCTTTGTACAGATCAATGAATGAACAATTAACCTCAAGCCAAGCTGCCTTTACCCACCACATGAGTCTAACTCTTATAATTACCATAAGCTGATAAAAATCAACAAGTTTCCTTTCAAAAACCACTTCATTCCTCTACAACCACAAAGACCAAACAATAGCAAAAAAATCCATTCTCCAAACTTTTAAGTTTCCTTGATCATCAATTGCATACTGCTAAGCCATAAAAAACTGAGCAGGGTTTTTAGGAGCAACCCAAACGATGTTCCACACCTTACAACAAGCCATCCATACACTCCAAGAGTAATAACATCCAAACTACAAGTGATCAATAGTTACCAGAATCTGAGGAGCTAACCTCAGGACAAAGGGAGGAATTAAAGTTTCTGAAATAACAGATCCCAACAACATCAACAAACAGATTATAAGACAAAAAGAGGGGCATGCTATTATAGCTAATGAAAGGAAGTTCTTGATCAATTCTTGTCTTGGCCAGTAGGTTAGCACAACTATTTCACTCTCGATGCACATGCTTGATCTCTCGAATCCTTAGTGTGACCATTAAGCATCTACAATCATAAATGAAAGTAGAAAATTCGTTACAGCTTATGCATTGTGCAACTAATTAAGTTTGAACATTAAATATTTCTCAAAGAGAGATTATATTGCATTCGCCTCCCCCCCCCCCCCCCTCGCCGAAAAAAGAGAAATTATATTGCCACCATTTCTTATCAATTACATAAATTATAAACATTTACATCAGATGTTGTTTTATGGAACCGACATCTGCAGATCAAAGCATGTTACAAAGATTTTGTTTGTGTTGAAAATGCAAAGGTACTTAGATAAGTACTTTCTTCAATAACAACTGGATACCTTGTTAGAAGGTAGGTTTTTTACCCTTGATTGTTCTTGGGCTTGCTAATAGTGGTTTAGTCGGTGCTAGTCACTATATATATTTTCTCCAAAGAATCATTTATATCAAATGGTTTGAAAATTCTTCTACTACTAAAGAGGGGAGATACGCTGATTGAAGCCCTTTTTCAGATGGCCTTCCTTAAATTATTGGCATTGAATTACTGTTTACTGTCAAATTGCTTTGTTATTATTAATGGCTTGATTCTATTCATGGCCTCTCAGATTGGAACGGTCCAGCTAGAGCCCGAACAATCGTGGATAGCTAAACAACATCTTAGCATTGCCTGAACTGCTAAACCATTGATTGCACAATCCCAAAGTTTATAAGAATAAAAAGTGTCATTGGCTTCCTTCTTTTTGTCTTTTTGAAGTGAAAATTTTGGTTTCCATTTACAGAGCTTTCTAGCTGCATGAACTATTATTAATAAGTAGTTCTTAACAATGCAATTTCAAGTTTCTTTTTCTAAATTAAGTGATATAATTATTAAAAGTCTTCTATCCTTCCCTCGTTTGAAGTTTGCAAATCCCAATCCCAATCCCAGACCCAGCCGCTACCTCCTGCTCCAAAAAGACCAAAACATTGGTCAATGGTATGGCAACACTTTACTAAGTATAATGATCTTGATACTAATGATGTTAGAGCTAGGTGTAACTATTGTGAAAAGACCAATGCAGCTCATGGTAAACATGATGGGACTACAACTTTGAATACTCATTTAAAGAAGTGTCCTGAGATTCCTAATGGAATGAAGAATCTTAAGCAAACTGAGTTAGTACTCAATAGTATGGAAGATAGGTTAGGGGTTGTTTCTACTTGGAAGTTCAATTTTGAGGCTATTAGGGCAAGTATAGAAAAATGGTTGTTATTAATGAGGATCCCAATTAAGTTTATGGAGAATAAAGGGTTTAATCGTGTTCTAGCTACTGCATGCCCTAGGTTTCAAATGCCTTCTAGATTTACTGTGACTAGGGATGTGTAAAAGATGTATGAGGATGAGAATGTAAAGCTTAGAAACTTTCTAGCTTCATGTGGTAGTAGGGTGTGTCTCACTACAGATATATGGAGTAGTGTCCAAAGGAATTTCTACATGTGTGTGACATCCCACTTTGTGGATGATGAGTGGGTTTTAAGGAAGAAAGTCATTCATTTTCATCCCATTACAAGTCACAAGGGTGAAGCTTTAGGATAAGATATAGAGAAGTGTTTTAGGGATTGGGGTTTAAAAAGACTTTTAACCAATACGGTTGATAATGCTAGTGCTAATGATGTTGCTCTTTCTTATTTGAAGAAAAAGCAAGGGCAATCTAGAACTTCCATCTTAGGTGGCAAATACCTACATATGAGATGTGTTGCCCATATTCTTAATTTGATTATGAATGATGGTTTAAGAGAAATGAAGGATTCGGTTGAGAAGATTAGGGAGGCGGTGAGGTATATTGGAAACTCCAATACAAGGCTTGGAAAGATGAAGGAGCTGGCTTTCAACTTAGGAATTCATATCAAGCTAAGATTATTATGTGGGCACTAGGTGGAATTCCACCTACCTAATGTTGGAGCATGCTTTAAGGTATGAGAAGGCCTTTAAAGCTTATGATATAGAAAATAGCAAGTTCAGTGCTGATTTAAAAAAGTTTGGGGGGCCGCCAAGTGCTAGTGATTGGGAAAAAGCATGCAAATTGAACCAATTTTTGAAAAAGTTCTACAGGCTCACAATGAAAGTTTCGAGTAAGTAAGTCATTTCTCAGTTTCACTTGATTTCTCTTTTTGTTTAGACAATTAGCTTCTTTTGTTAAATGTTAATTGGTTTCTCTTGTCTTTTCAAATACATCTTATGTCACTTCCAACTCATTTTTGGAAGACATATGCTCGGTCTACGGTAGCTTGAAGGATTTACAGTCTTATGAAAGTGAAGATCTCAAGGGCATGGCAACTAGAATGAAAGCCAAGTTTGAGAAGTACTGGTTCACTTGACAAGATTAATATGCTTCTAGTAGTATCGATTATTTTGGACCCAAGGAAGAAGAAGAAGTTCATTGAATTCTGCTTAAAAAGGATATGCACGGGTGAAATTGCACAAGTGAAGACCATGATGCAAAAGACAAATGAAGCTTTAGTTGAGGTCTTTGATGAGTATAGAGGGTTTGTGCAGCCAGGTTTTAGGGATCAAAACCCGATTGTTAATCAAGGTAGTGGTGCCTCTACTATTGCTGCTAATGATGATGATGAAGATGATGTTATGGTGTATACCTTGGAGATTGGCAAGGAAGAGAATCAAACCGAATTGGACAAGTATTTAAAAGAGGACCCTGAAATTGTCAACAAAGGGGACGAGTTTGATCTATTGGGTTGGTGGAGAATCAATAAGCATAGATACCATGTACTCTCTTCTCTTGCTAGGGATTGCTTCACCATTCTCGTCTCTATAGTTGCATATGAATCTGCTTTCAGCACAGGTGGTAGGGTTCTAAATGCTTATAGGAGTAGCATGAACCTTGCACTTGTCCAAGCCGTGATCTGCACTGAAGATTGGCTATGTGGTGCTCCACAATTTGACCTTAATATGGATGTAGAGGACCAATTTAAGTTTGATGAAATTGCCTTTGGTAAGACTGATATTCTAATTCCTAATACAATAGTAATTCTAACTTGCTTAAATCCTTTTAGCCTTTCTTTATAGTTTAGACTGACTTTTTTGTTGTTTACTTACTTGCTTAGAATCAAGGAAGAGGTCCTTGGATCCAATCATTGATGCTTGAGACTTCCACTCATTGAGGCTAGAAACCCTCAGGTATTAGTCTACTATATTTATCGATTTAATCTTGTGAATTTTTGTTATTGTTACTGAGTTTTGTTTAAATGCCCATGATGTTTTAAGGTTGTTTTATGCGCCCTTGCTTGCTGACCAACTGCTGTTGATGCCTTTCGGCTTGCTCAAATGAAAATTTGGAGTTTGCACTGCTATTGCTTGATGTATTAGTGTTTTTTCCTTGCCTTGATTGGGAAAACAAACTCTTTTTGGTATATATTTTGTAGTATTGGTTGCCTGGTTGGTTGTAGCCTTAGTTAGTTAGAAACTTAATTAGTCTTAGATTAACATTTTGTTAGTTGTTATTGCCTAAGTCTTTAAGTAGTAGTTTGTGCCTGCTTTAAGTTTTTGAATATTGCAGGCTTTTTGTTCATATTTTGTGTAGCACATAGAAGCTAGAAGTATAACTTAAAAAGCCACAAATAATTCCTTCATTCAATTGTATATGCTTTGCTCCCTACTTCTTTTGTAAATCAATTGGATTTACAAGTTGTAATTTGTAAATGTGATTACAAACATGAAAGCTAATTGAAAGCCAAGTTAAAATTTCTACATATTTGCCTCTATCAAAACCGACTAACTCCACTGACCCGATTGACACCAACTAAAGTCGGTTTCCTTCGGTTTCTACTAATGTCGGTTCGATGTTCTGTGTAAAGTATTTGTCGCCGATTTCGGGGAGTCACAGACCGACTGCACTGAAACCGACCCGATGCTCACCCATACCAGTGATAGCCTGTGAAGAAAGGAGAGGTGGCTGGCTATTATCAGTTACCACCATGGATTCTTTTGAATCGTCTCACTTTGGTGTTAATAACATTCTACGCACGAACAAAATTCGGAATCCCCAAGGCATCAACATGATGTTAAACAATTTCCAAGTCGAGCAATTTATGCATAACCTCATTTACTGTGGGGAGTGAAGATGGATCATCATCAATACTCCTTATTGCCAGCGCTGTTAATTAATATCCAACGTTAAGAAAGAATAATCTTGCTTCTTGTAAGCTTTTTATCCACGAACGAGCATTTTGACTTACACTTGCCAAAGCCAAACATAGCCTTGTTGGAGTTGTACTCTGGAATCACGCCTTCTCCCCTTAGAATTTCTTGTTTGGTTATAATTAAACCAATATAAGTATAACACCAAGTGAGGCAATTAGCCACTTAATGTTTGTTGATGACAACTTTTTCTTTTTCAGGTCAAATCTCCATTCGAGTGGCCTCAACCAGTTGCGTAGGTTGTCAGGACAGAAGATCAACTACAACAAATCTCAAGTGTATGTGAGCCCAAATTGCCCAGCAAAAGATGGTTCAAGGCGATCCTAAGAGTAGACATAACATCTTCACCTAGGCAATGATCTAGGAAAAAATAAGGCCTTCTTTACTGGACAAAATGCAAGGCAAATTGGAAGGGTGAGGGCAAAATCATGCTTACTATGATTAAGTCAACTTTTAATAGTATCCCAATTTACCAGCTCTCATGTTTTAAGGCTCCTATTAATATTTGCAATAAGACAGATAGAATTGCTCGTAATTTTTGGTGGGGGCATACTGAGAATGAGAGAAGGCTTCACATGAAGGGTTGGAACCAAATTATAAAGCCAAAGAATAAAGGTGGGCTATGAATTAGGTTAATTGATAACATGAATAGAGCCCTCCTAGGAAAGCAAGCCTGGAAAATCATAAGTGAACCAAATTCCTTGTTGGCAACACAATTGATCCCAAAATATTGCACAAGACAAGAAAGCTTAAATATAAGCCAATTTTTTCCTGCTTTAGGAACAAAAGATTGGATTATATTTGTAGAATTAAGGATAGTCCAAGGCAAAGATTGGTTTGGCGTTGGAATGATGGCAAAATATAGCGCTTGGCAAAAACATCAAGGTCAAAGAAGCATGGAGAGCTCGAGCAAGGATAATCAGGATGGCTTTTAGCAGACTTCAAAGAGTGGAAGTAGAGAGCTTATACTCTAGATTGGGTGACAAAAGATGGATTAATACAATCAGAGGCAAGACAAACTCTAGTTGGAGGCACAAATCATTATTCTTCAAAGGATGTACAAGAAATGGCCAGCTCTTTCAAAGAGATCATTTTCTTCAAAAGGCAACATCTACTGGCAAGGGAGACAAGGAGAATAGCAAAAACAGCAACCAAGACAAGACAATAATATCATACTTTGGCCTTAATGCCAGCGTTAGATTTTTAGCATATTTACTTTTAATGTCTATTTTATTATTTACAAAAAAAAAATCATACTCTATAAAGAGAGTTCACATTCTCAACGACAATTAATCAATAGTTCACATACATGTTCTTTCTTAATAATGATTAGCATAGCCATATGAACCATGTAATTTCTTTAAAGGTGTGTATGTTTAAAACTACATATATACTGTGTTTCTTTTATGATAAGTTGGTTATCAAATTCATAATTCTTGGCTCTTACAAAAGCTACCCAACAATAGCTTGGAGAGCAAAAGGGATGAAAATGTCTGAGAAAGTTTTGCATTTCATTCTAACCATATTGTATGTATATCAAGACTAATGGTGGTTATACGAATACAACATGTTACCAGATGAAACAGAGGAATACGGGGTCAACATTTTTTAGTGACTCAAGTATTATAAGCCAATTAGTTTTGTGGAATTTGGAAATAGAGATCAAATTTCTACTTGTTTTGTTCAATAAACTGCTCTTAACTTTCTCATTATTCTGTCATTATTGTACATAAAAGTGACGTAGTTTCACAATCATTATTTTATGCAAATATCTAAAATTATACTATCCTGCCATGTATGATCAATGTAGTTGGATAAACATTGTAAATCAATGCTGAAAAGCCTGAAGCATCATATAATGACCCGAAAGAAGAAAGAAACCTTTATATGATAAAATCACCCAAAATATTTAGCAAAGTAAAAAGCAAGTTCCAACCCCTCAGTTTTTCAGGTTTTCATTAAGAAAATTTCAGGTTTTCATCACCTTTTGTTATATGAGATGTTTTACATGCAAAATTAAGTTCAAACAATGTAATGATGATGTTTATTGAACTCAAGTATATCTTTAGGGGAAAAAAAGAAAAAAATAAGATAATCTAATACTAATTTCATACATGCCAATGAAATATGTTGATACATATATGAAACTATAGATCCTTTTTTGGAACAAGGGGCGAATAAATCAAATCCATTACTTGAATTACAAGAGAAGTTAAGCAAAGAGAGCATTTATAAATATGTGAATTACAGCAATAGCCAGAGTTAAGGAACTTAATCAATATTTTAAGGGGTGGGGAAGTAGAGGGAGGTGGCCGGATGCCACTTGCCACCATTAATTCTTTTGAATCGTCTTATTTTGTGGTTAATGACATTTTGAAAAGGAACCAAATATAAAATCTTTAAGGCATCGGCATGATGTTGAACAATTTGCAAGTTGAGCAATCTATCCAGAACCTCTTTTATTGTGGGGCGTGAAGATGAATCCTCATCGATGCAGTTTATTGCCCACTCTATCAATTCATATCCATTTTAAGAAAAGAATGATGTTGTTTGTTGTAGGTCTTTATGCACAAGCGAGCATTTTGACTTGCAATGATGATCATAGCCAGGCATAACCTTATTAGAGTTATACTCGTTCGCCAACCACTCAAAAACATAGTCTTCCCAGTCTGTAATCACGCCTTCTTCCCTTGAGATATCTCGTTTGGTCATCAAACCAAGCAGTACAACGCTAAATGAAAAGATATCGCATGATGTGGACCAGTAACTTGTAAAATGTAGGGCATTCTAAATTATACATTTATCCACATATATCCAATTAGCATAATATTTTTAAGCAATTAAACCACAGAGTTCCATTGTAATAAATCAAGTTGCCATGCATACCTGTTTCCACAGAATATATATCAACATAACCACATGAACCCGTTACCATAGTACAAAAAAACGACCGTTACGTGACGTAACGGCCGTTACGTAACGGAAATCAAAGGCACGAATGGAGAAAATGGAACAAACGGTATGGAGAAGGGGGAAGCAGATTGTTGCTAGCATGTAAATTAATAAAGTTTTATTCATTTTTTTGAAATTGGAATTTTAAATTCGGCATATAAAATTATGAATAGCCCATATGTTGGTTATCATTTTGCCTATGATAAAACAAACAAAAGAACAACTATTTACAATTTTGGCCATGTATGTATAAAATTGATTGAAATGTCATCTCACCAAAATTTTTAGAGCATTCATTATTGTGACATGGCTCTGCAAAAGAAAATGGGCATGCTTTGGAAAATAATGTGGTCTGCAAAGTGAAAACAGGAGTTCTATAAAAGGCCAAAGACCCAAGGCAATAATGTGAGAGCCATGTGAAAACTGATGAGAATGAGTCTATTATTTGATATCAACTCTTTATAGCAATTATGATCCTCAATGAACCACAAACCAACAATATATTATATATATCACTCATCTGCTGCCTTTGTAAATATATATCTCCATTCTCATCCGCTTCCCCATTCTTCCTCCTCTTTAAATCTTCAGTCAATTTCTTGATTTTCATTTCACTCTCTATTTTTTGGTCCATCAAATACAAAAGCATCGAATTTTGGGCATGCATCCTTCTTCTAGTCACCCGCTTGTACATTAGGAGTACTTCAAAGAGCCAAGGACCTATTTCTTTCACAATCAGTCTGACAACCGTCGTTTGTCCATAATTCACATTGATTATGTGTGGCTCTTCATCAAAATTAAGTTGACTCTAGTTTTCTCCATCAATACTAAGGTATTTTATTGTCCTTCTTTTAATTGTATTTTTTTAATAATGCAAGTATTCTATTTTATGCAAATACAATGTTTTTTAATGATATATATATTTATATATATATTATTTGATTATAGTCAATTGATGTTTGTGTGATATAATCATATTTGTTTGATTATGATCTCTATATTATGCATGCATGCAAAAGTTTTCCTCTCATTAGCTATCTACTTTTTCTTAATTATTTTCAACTTATTATTTCTTAAGGTAAAAATGCCACGTCGATATACTGACCAAGGTCCCCCTAGTGATGATTTTGGTTGGAAATGGGGGGAAGCTGTTGAAGGACAACGCTCTCGAGTTCGGTTAAAAGAGCATTTGGCTGCAAGGAAGGGCAATGTAGCAGCCTGTCTGTTGGTTATCATTTTGCCTATGATAAAACAAACAAAAGAACAACTATTTACAATTTTGGCCGTGTATGTATAAAATTGATTGAAATGTCATCTCACCAAAATTTTTAGAGCATTCATTATTGTGACATGGCTCTGCAAAAGAAAATGGGCATGCTTTGGAAAATAATGTTGTCTGCAAAATGAAAACAGGAGTTCTATAAAAGGCCAAAGATCCAAGGTAATAATGTGAGAGCCACGTGAAAAGTGATGAGAATGAGTCTATTATTTGATATCAATTCTTTATAGCAATTATGATCCTCAATGAACCACAAACTAACAATATATTATATATATCACTCATCTGCTGCCTTTGTAAATATATATCTCCATTCTCATCCGCTTCCCCATTCTTCCTCCTCTTTAAATCTTCAGTCAATTTCTTGATTTTCATTTCACTCTCTATTTTTTGGTTCATCAAATACAAAAGCATCGGATTGTGGGCATGCATCCTTCTTCTAGTCACCCGCTTGTACATTAGGAGTACTTCAAAGAGCTAAGGACCTATTTCTTTCACAATCGGTCTAACAACCGTCGTTTGTCCATAATTCACATTGATTATGTGTGGCTCTTC
>AWUE01020665.1:0-93206 GCA_001974825.2 Corchorus olitorius | reverse complement strand
TAACTTCAATCAAGATTGAACACAAGTTCTAGAAATAGATAATCATAGAAGCAATTAATAAATAAGATCATATCACAAACTTTAATTATACCTAATTCTAAGAAATCAAATAACATGCTATAACTCAATCAATAAATAAAACATTATTAAAATTCTAAGCATTCATCAATCATAATCAAATTAATTAATCAATTTATGCATGAAAAATTCAAAATTCTCAAAACTTTTTTTTAAATTCGAAAATCAATTTTTTTAAATAATAAAAAAATTGGGGAATAATCAATCCAAAAACAATCCAAAAACAAACAATTTTCTATCCTAAGTTCTCATGCAAATAAATAGCATATGACTCAATTATTCAAGCAATAAACCTAAACCTATCAAGTAATCACCCCCCCACACTTAAAATTCACATTGTCCTCAATGTAAAAGCAAACAATTCATGCTATATATCTTACCAAAAATAAAGAGTTAAGGTTCAAGAAAACATACCTGATGGCTTGATGAAGATGATTACTCAAACATAAAGGCAATAGAAAATTAAGGTGATAGAAAAATAAAACTGGATAGATAGTTTATTAATGAAACTTGAAAAATAAAAACATAAAAATCAAGGCAAATTAAAGCATAAACTAGATAACTAATCCTAAGATGCATAAAAATAAATCTTAAATCTAAAAACAAGAAATTGAAATCTAAACCTAAATTGGTTTATTCAGAGCCTTCTCCAATAAATTGAAGAGGTCATCCAAATTTCCAATTGTGTTATTAAAATCATCTCTTAAGCTAGTAATCTGATCACTAATCTCGTTGCATCGAACAAGGAAAGGATGAAGCTCTTCCTCAGCCTCTTTTTCTTGGTTAACCTCTTCTTCCTCTTTTTCACAAGAAGCATCACTTGACTCAGAATCAGAAGCAATAATCACAATTTTCTCTTCACCTTGACCATCTATCGGATCCTTGATTTCCCTTAATGGCGATGGAGCCTTGAATTCTTCCATAGTAAAGACAGTTTCAATCGGCCTATTTGATGAAGAGGCATAATTTGGATCATGAGTTCTTTGAGGAAAGGGTGCACATCGCATAGGAGGTCTATATGGTGGCCTATAGGGCTTAGTTTGGTATCCTCCCATCCGGGGCATGGAAAGGGGCCTATTCCAAGGTGCAACTTGTGGTCTTATCCTTCCATTAAAATTCCTTGGTCCTTGGGGATGGTGAAATCGATTCTCATAAGGATGAAACCGATTTCTGAACTCATGCTCAGCTCTAGCCTTTAATCTCATAACAGCTTCTTGAGACTTGTTAGCTTTTTCCAAAAGAAATTGATAAATTTTTCTAGCTTTGAATCCGGGCTTGGTAGCAATATCTTCTTCAGGTAGAGAGGCAATCATGTCCAAAAGTTCATGGCAATCTTGGCGCAGAAAGCTTCCTTGAAATTTCTCTCCAAAATACGCGCCTCCAATTTGATAAAATTGGTTCCGAAAATTCTTAAATTGAACTTCAAAATCCATGGTGGTGAGCATCATCGCCATCTTCACAAGGGCTAGGAAAAATCAAAATTTCCTTGTCGACGTTGAGGGGTGTCGACTTGCTTGCTTCTTGTCGGCAATTTTCCTCCAAAAATTTTCTTCTTGTCGATGAAGTGTACCGTCGGTTTGCTTGCAATTTTTCTCCAAAAAATTGCTCTAGTCGATTTCTCTCTTAGATGAAATCGACTTGCTTAAGTCGATAATGGCTTCAAAAAATTCCCTCTTGTCGACTTGGTATAGTCGACTTCTTCCTTGCTTCAACCGAAAATTTTCTCTCAAATATTGCTTCTTGTTTTGGTGAATAAAAGAGGAGGTAGAGGTGCCTATATATAGTGATCAAATCCTATTCCTAAGAGATTTTAATTAGAGTAAAAAGTAAGAATCATACCTGGATGAGGAGTCTGTTACCTAATTGGAAAAGGTTGTAATCATCCAAATTAATTAGGAGTCAAAATCCTAATTGGAAGAGGAGTGCATGAGAGTAGGAAAGTGCCGCAGCATCAAGGCAGCAGCGCTGCCTCATGCGCGGGCTGAGGCAGCAGCAGCGGCCTGCTGCTGCGCGCGCGGGCTAGGCAGCAGCAGCGGCTTGCTGCTTGGCGCGGATAACCTGCCAATGTCGCGTGTTGGCATGCGGCATGGCTCGGTACTGTCCGGGTCATGGCCTGGCTTGTCTTGGCCATTCTTTGCGGTATGGCCGAGCATGGCCAGCTGTGGCTTGGACATGCCCGGGTCTTTTAGCTCGGATATGTCCGGGCTAGGGCCTGGTGTGGCTGGTGCTTGGCCTCGACATGGCCGGGTCATGGCCGGTTGTGGCTTGGACATGCCCAGGCCTTGTCTTGATGCCTCCGAGCCAGGGCCGGCCATACATGATTCATGCATGGTCCGTGGCTCGGTGCTTGGCTTCTTTCATCTCTTGCAATTTTTTTCTTCCAATTAAATTGAAAAATTTTAAAAATCTGCAAAATAAAAATCGAGTTAGAGATTAAAATTATTGGGTTGCCTCCCAACAAGCGCTTGTTTAAAGTCATTAGCTTGACTTCCTCTTTTCTTCAATTTCCCTATTTTGGAAGATAAATTGGTTCTTCCAAAATAATTTCCTCAATCCATCCTATGGGAAAAGTCTCAAAGAATGGTTTTAATCTTTGTCCATTGACTTTAAATTGCATCTGGGAGGTTGGATTATAGATTTCTACCGATCCATTGAGATATACTCTTCGTACTTCAAAAGGACCAGCCCATCTTGATCTTAATTTCCCAGGGAATTGTCTCATTTGTCCCTTGAATAATAAAACCTTTTGTCCTTCATGGAATGATCTTCGCAATATCTTCTGATTATGAAAAGCTTTTGTTTTCTCCTTGTAAATCCTTGAATTTTCATAGGCTTCGTTCCTAATCTCTTCAAGTTCTTGTAAATGCAGCATCCTTTGAATTCCAGCTTTGTCGAAGTTAAGATTGCATTGCTTCACTGCCCACCAAGCTTTGTGTTCTATCTCCACAGGTAAATGGCATGGTTTTCCAA
Organism: Corchorus olitorius; assembly: GCA_001974825.2. NCBI lineage: Eukaryota > Viridiplantae > Streptophyta > Magnoliopsida > Malvales > Malvaceae > Corchorus > Corchorus olitorius. Next base: position 90,158 of record AWUE01020665.1, on the reverse strand, counting down.
ACACAATTCTGTATGGGGACATACCAAGGGGTGTCTTATAGGCTGTTCGATATGCCCATAGAGCATCTCCTAGTCGCATACTCCAATCTTTTCTCTGAACATTGACTGTTTTCTCCAGAATCAGCTTCACTTGACGGTTAGATATTTCGGCTTGACCATTCGTTTGAGGATGATATGAAGTAGATACCCTATGGCTTACTCCATATTTTTCAACTAAGGCTTGTACAATTTTGTTGCAGAAGTGAGTTCCACGATCACTTATGAGGGCTCTTGGTATTCCAAATCTATGTAGAATGTTATTCCTTATAAACTTGACCACTGTTCTGGCATCGTCCTTTTCAGTAGCAGCTGCTTCAATCCATTTGGAGACATAGTCCACGGCTAGAAGAATGTAATACTTCTTTTCTGATGGAGGAAAGGTCCCATGAAATCAATTCCCCATACATCGAAGATTTCAACGACGAATATAGGACTTTGAATCATTTGACTTCTTCTCGAAATATTTCCCACTTTCTGACAGCGTGGACAATTCTTGCAATATTCATAAGAATCTTGAAAGATCCTTGGCCAATAAAATCCACAATCCAAGATTTTCCTTGCTGTCTTCTTGTGTCCAAAGTGGCCTCCACTCTCATCATTGTGGCAGAACTTCAGAACTGATTGTATTTCATTGTCAGGTATGCATCTTCTCATAACTTGATCAGAACCTTGTCTCCATAAGTATGGATCATCCCAAAGAAAATACTTGGCATCACTGATGATCTTCAATTTCTTCCCTTTGCTTAGATCTGGAGGTAGACGTCTAGTGACCAAGAAATTAACAATATCTGCATACCATGGAAGTTGAGAAACGGCGAATAAGTTTTCAAAAGGTAGCGCTTCATTGATTGCTATCTCTTCGTTATTGCCTTCAATTCTACTTAGATGATCGGCTACAACGTTTTCTGCTCCCTTCTTGTCCTTGATTTCGATATCGAATTCTTGAAAGAGCAACAGCCATCACATAAGCCTAGCCTTTGCATCTTTCTTTGCCATTAGATATCTCAATGCAGCATGATCGGAGTAGATTGTCACCTTGGATCCCAGGATGTATGGACGAAACTTCTCCAAGGCAAAGACAACAGTAAGCATCTCTTTCTCCGCGGTGGTGTAGTTTTTCTGAGCAGCATCCAAAGTTCTTGAAGCATAGTAGATAACATGAGGTATCTTGTCTACTTTCTGTCCTAGAACAGCTCCAATGGCGACGTCACTTGCATCACACATTACTTCGAATGGTAGTTTCCAATCTAGTGGCTTAACAATTGGAGTGGTGGTCAGGGCAGTCTTCAATTTGTCTAATGCTTCTTTGCAGTCATCTCCAAACTCGAACTCTACATCTTTCTGAAGTAGTCTACACATCGGTGCCGAAATCTTCGACCTTGATGAATCTTCTGTAGAATCCGGCATGGCCTAAGAATGATCGGATATCCTTGACACATGTTGGGTATGGCAGGTTCTGAACTACATCAACTTTGGCTTTATCGACTTGCATCCCTTCTTTGGAAACTACATGGCCTAGTACAATGCCTTGTTCTGCCATGAAGTGGCACTTCTCGGCATTTAACACCAATTTGGTTTCAACACACCTTTTTAAGATGAGCTCTAGGTTATGAAGGCATTGATTGAAGTTATCTCCATAGACAGTGAAATCGTCCATGAACACTTCCATCTTGTCCCCCACATAATCTTGAAAGATGCTCATCATACACCTTTGAAAAGTTGCAAGTGCATTGCATAAACCAAAAGGCATTCTTGTATAGGCATACGTACCGAATGGGCATGTAAAGGTGGTCTTGTCTTGGTCTTCAGGTGCTATTGGAATCTGGAAGTATCCGGAATACCCATCCAGAAAACAGTAGTAGGCTTTGCAAGCTAACCTCTCCAACATCTGGTCGATGAATGGCAATGGGAAGTGGTCCTTCCTTGTGGCAGAATTCAGCTTTCTGTAGTCGATACATACTCTCCATCCATTTTGCAGTCTTTGAGGAACTAGCTCTCCATCTTTGTTTTCCACGACGGTGAACCCAGATTTCTTGGGCACTACTTGAACAGGGCTGACCCATTTACTATCTGATATAGCATAAATGAGACCGGCTCCAAGTAATTTGAGCACTTCTTCCTTGACGACTTCAGCTAAGTTGGGGTTGAGTCTTCTTTGTGGCTGTCGAACGGGTACTGCGTCATCTTCAAGTCGAATCCTATGCATACATACAGTAGGACTTATTCCCTTGATATCAGCAACAGTCCATCCGATGGCTTCCTTGTATTCTTTCAAAACTCTGATGAGTTGTTCTTCTTGTAAATTATTCAATTTACTTGAAATAACAACGGGTAAAGTCTCTTTGTCTCCAAGGAAAGCATATTTCAGGCCTTCAGATAGTTGTTTCAGCTTGACTTCAGGTGGTTGAATAATGGATGGCAGTGGTGTTGGCATTGGCTCCAAACTGATGTAGGAAACTGATGCTTTTTCTCCGACAGCAAGTGATGTTTCCAGTTCTCTGATGGTTGCAGCTACGTCTTCTGGTGTCAGGATTTCTGCTTCCTTGATTTCTTCTTCGTCCAGGCTTTTTGCAAGAACTAGTTCAAGCTCATCTTCACATTGGAGTGATTGAACTTTTTCAGAACAGGCTTCAATTGCATCAATTGCATAGATGGAATGGATTTCGGCAGGAGTCTTCATGGCATCACTTATGTCGAATTCAATGGCTTCACCATCAAACTTCATGCTGAGTTTTCCATCTTTCATGTCAAATTAGCGTTGGCTGTTGAAAGGATGGTCTCCCTAGCAGCAACGGCAGGTGCGGTAGATGAAGATCATCTTCACTCGTTTTCAGGACATAGAAATCTGCAGGAAAAACAAAGTCTCCTATCTGCACTAAAACATTCTCAACTAAACCTTCAGGTTTAACGTTAGTTCTGTCAGCAAATTGCACAGTAAGATCAGTTTTAGTCATATGTTCTACTTTCAATTGGGAATAGATAGAAAAAGGCATAATATTGATTGAAGATCCAAATTCACACATAGCTCTTTCTATCTTTTCTTTTCCAATTTTGCAAGGAATAGAAAAGGATCATAAATCTTCACTTTTATGATGCAACTTCCTCTGATAAGCAGCAGATATATTTTCATTCATGCAGGCATATTTTTCAGAAAATTTTATTTTAGCAGTGCATAGTTCTTTAAGGAAAGAAGCGTACCTGGGCACTCTTGCAACTTCATTAAGCAAAGGAATATTTACCTCTAAACTTCGGAGTGAATTGAGTGGTTGTGCAAACCTTTGAGGAAACGGTGGTGGACCGTAAATAGTCTCCATCTTCTTCATCCCTTCAAATCTTGATTTAGGTCGAGAGGCTCTCGGTGATGAAGTAGATTGCTTCTTCTTGGGTTCGGCTGGAGTCTCCTCTTCTGCTTGAATTTCAGGTACAGCAACTGGTGGTGGTTCGGCAGAGGAAGCAGGTGCTGGAGGTGACGATATAGAAGGTGGAAGCGGAATATCAGGTAATTCCATGTTTTGTGCTTGCCACGGTTGAATTTCCCCCATAGACTTGATTCCGTATCCTCTTGTATTTTCATTCACATATCTTTGCGGTGCATATGAACGATCTTGAATAGAAGCTTGCTGGATAGTTATGTAGTCGGTAAACATCTTTGCTAGACTTCCAAATTGAGCAGTCAATGAAGATATGGCGTTTTTAGTGCTGTCCATAAATTCCTTCATCTCCAAATTTGATTCTGATCCTTTGGACAAGAAATATTCCTTTATAGAGAACTGATGGATGTTTTCCGTCATGGTGTTGAGCAGCTTCCTTGCTTCTTCAGGGGTTTTAAGTGTTAGGCTTCCTCCACTAGCAGCATCAACATAAGTTCGATCTTCATAGAGAAGTCCATCATAAAAGTTCTGAATCAGCATTGCTTCACTTAGGTTGTGGTAAGGGCAACTTGCACAGATTTCGTTGTATCTCTCCCAGTATTGGTGCCACTTTTCTTCAGGTTGTTGTTGGCAGGTTGTGATTCTTCTTCGTACATCAGCTCGCTTGGCCTCTGGAAAATATTTGTTCAGGAACACGGCCTCCATCTCCTTCCAAGAAGTTATGGATTTTGATGGCAGAGTCAAGAACCAACTTCTTGCTTTTCCTTCCAATGTTAAAGGAAAGGTTTCGAAGTTTCGCTTGTTCTTCAGGCATCCCAGTGATTGCAGCACACTTGATAGAGAAAACTTGCAGGTGTTCGCGAGGATTCTCATGAGGTTCTCCTTGAAAAATCGGCAACATACGGATTAGTCCAGGATTCAGCTTGTACGACAAATCCATGGCTGGATAGTCAATGCATAGTGGCGGCAATTCACAGTTGAAATTCAGCTCTCTTAACAAACGTGGTCGCTCCATTGAATTTTTCCTACAAAATAAAAGAAGATCAAGTGCAAATTAAAATAGAAAAATAAAGAAAAAGAAAAATAAAACGCAATTTCCCCGGCAACGGCGCCAAAATTTATGATCGGTCGTCAGCAAATCATAAAAATAAAATTCCCAACAAATTCCTAACTAAAGCAGATAGGGCAAGTAGGGGTCGAACCCACAAAGAAATAGGTTATTAATCTTTTTCTTAAAACAATTAAACAAATTAAATAGAATTTTTATAGTGAAATTAAACCTAATCAAACTAGTAATTAAAATCAATCAAGAGAACAATCAAGAAAATTAAAGAAAACAATTAACAAGAAAGCAGTGAATAATTAAGAAAACAATTGATAAAAACCTCCAACATAGAATTAATATCCCTCTTGACAATTATAACATGGATCATTGATATCTAATAATTATGAAATCATAGAATAGCTTGTCGGAATTAAATCCTAAATCGCCTTAATTAGGTAAGATTACTCGCAAGAGCTTAAATTACCCATTTTTCCTCCTAATTAATCAATTAGCCGCAAAGCCTTAAAGATTTGCTAGGAATCAAAGCATTAAGAACTAGTAATTAATACAAGCACAAAGAGCAATTTCTCACTCAAAGTTCCTTATCTCCCTTGGAAGGGACTTCCGTCCTCCCCCAATTGCTACAAACAACCAAGCCGGAAGGTCAATCCTCGACTTGATCTAGATAATGCTAACTTAATTTATCATGAAAGTGCCGGCTCAATCAATCAAAACAAGCAACATAGAATTAAAACAGAGATCAAAAGAATACTCTAACAATTATCATATATAAGCACAAAATCTCACCAATATATATGTCAAGAGATCAATTAAATTCTACATTTGGAGTTAAGAAAAGGATTACTCACTCATGAATTGAGTGAGCATCCAAAGAATAAGAAGAAAACTTATCTTATGGAATGAGAAGAGAAGGGGCGGCGGCACAGAGGCTTTTGTCCTCCAAAAGTTCAACAATTCTACAGAATAATTTCTAGATCTACTTGTGTGTGTATTGTGTTGAAAACCTAGACCTAAGGTGCCTATTTATAGTGGAAATAACCCTAGAAATTCCAATCCTAACTTGGAAAGGAGTATAGGACGGTTTAAGGGTCTAACTTGGACTCCAAGTTGAATTAAAAGTCTTTCTAAAGTAGAATCCAAGTCAAAATAGGATCCTGAATTTTTGCTGAATTCGTTCAGTAACTTCAACGGCATTTTTGGGCTTGAAAACGGCAGAACTGGGTCTTGGACTTCAAAAGAAAGTTGTAGATCTCGGAGTTAGCTTTCCAACGAGTACTCATGGGCTTCAAACGGAGGTCTGAGCAGAAAGTTATGAATTTTCTACCAAAACTGCTCCTGAATCCTAATCCTGTTAGGACTAGAATCGGGAATCTGCGGGATTTTGGTATTTCCTTGGATTTAGGAGTCATTAATTGGGATTTTAATTCCAATTAATATTTTATATGGGCTGAGTATTTTCCCACATAAATTATCCATAAATACCAAAGCTTGAGAATTTATCCATGGCTTGTCTTCAATTAAAGCTCCAATTCTTCAATTCTTCCTCTTGAAATAAATCTTCAATGGTCTTCAAGTCTCCAATTTATCTTCAAATGGTCTTCAAACACGAACTTCGAATCTCCAAATCTATGATCAAAATTGCTTTGCTAAAATCTGTGTAAAAAGTCATCAAAATAGCTCCAAAAGAGGTGAAAAATAACAATTTCTCAATTTCACATCACTTAAGAACTTAAAACACAATTATCATCAAAATAACATATAATTAAGCATAAATAGATCCAAAAACATAGTAAAATAGGCATAAAAATAGGGTTGTTTTTGGCTCAATCAGTTGCATTTAATTTGTTCCCATTTAAAGTGGAAATAAACGGCCATTAACTTACTTAATTAACCATAATTAACTTCTTTAATCAACTACCAAGGCTTTATTATCTTATAAGTCCAATAGTAATTAAATCCAAGCCTAAATGTATTTGATTTAATCTCTCCAAAAGCCCGAACATATTGGTTCGGCCCTAGTACTTAATTTGCAACCCAACAAATATAAATGAAATTTAAATATTATATTTATCCTCCAATGGGTAGTTTTATTTAAGATTGGTAGTTTTTATTTTGTTTTGAATTTTTAAAAAACTGATTTTGTCTTCGAGTCAACTCGTGAAACAAACTCAGGTTCTCACATTATAATTAGTATAGATATCTAATATTATTATATATATATATATAATATATAATTAATTATATATATTTTAATATTCGGTCGATTCGGGTCGGTTACGATATTGTAATTTCAAATACCGACCACCGACCGAATATCTATATGGTTTTGACAGTTTAAACCATTTAAACCACCGAAACCAATCAAACGATTCAGTTAATATAAAAGCTAACGATTTCGGGCGGTTCGAGCGGTTTGGACTGCCTAATGCTCACCCCTACTTTTGGCCATCAAAACAAAGTAATTAAAAGATTCAAATGCAATTTAATTCTTTTCCTTTTATTCTGGGAGGAAAAGCAGTTTAAGACAAAGTAATTACTACTCCCTCCGATTTATTTTAAGTGTCACAAATAAAGTTTTGGTTTATTTCATAATAAGTGTCACACTTATAAAACCAATATAAATTTGTAGTATTTTTACCATATATACCCCTAATTAATGGGGAGTTAGGGAGAGAGAAGATAAATGTAATTAATAAAAGGTTGGGTGTGTTTAGGTCATTTAAAATATTCTTTTACTAAATTTAAGGTGAGTTAATTATTATCTTAATATGTGTGATATTCCTAATGTGACACTTATTTTGGATCGGAGGGAGTAGTAAATGTAATGAAATTTAAGTACGGTAACTTTGGGAACCGAAATGAGTAAATATAGTAAAGGCTAAATAGCCCTATTGCCCCCTGAACTTTGCAATTTTAGGCCAATTTGCCCCCTGAACTAAAAATTGTGCCACATTATCCCTTTAATTTTCAAAATCGCGCCAATATGCCCCCGGACGTGACAGACGTTAGTCACGTGCGGTCACGTGACTAACGGTCTGTCTGAGCTCTTGTTAAATGCTGATGTGGAAATCCACATCAGCAATTAGTGGGCCCATAGTTGACAAAAATATGGACTAAAATTTTCTTTTAAAAAGAAGAAATATATTTTTAATGAAAAGAAAAACCTACCGCATATTATTATTTTTTAACTTTTCTTTTTAATTTCTTTTTCTCTTTTCTTCCCTTCTTTTCTTCTTCTTCATCTCATCCGATCTACCAAACCATTAATCAAACCCATAAATAAAAAAACAACCTTGTCTCTTATCGCCACCGACAGCCGCCACCTCTGTCGATCTCCACCACCAAAGTCACCAGAGCAGGATTGGGCTGGCATTTGGAGCTATTAGTTAGCAGAAGAAGATGAGGATGAGGAACGTTTAGCATTCTTACGAGTGCCGCCGCCGACGGGGATGTTATGGAGGGCACCGCCTTTGGTCCAGTTTCGGCGACAGCTCTTGCAGAAATGGCAAAAACCCGTTGAGTCTTGCATTTTAATTCAATTCTCCTAACCCTCCAAAGGATTATCTTTTTCGAATTTGAGGACCAAAAAGGATAAGTTTTTGATTGAATTGGATGACAAAGTGATTGAAATAAAAAGGTGGAATTCACAAAGGAGGAACATGACTTTTACTCCCAACTGGAGACTGATTCACGAGCTTGATTCAAAGTATGGTTTTGGGCTAAAGTAACTCTTATGTTTTCATTGCAGAGCTTCCTCATTTCTTGTAGCTTTATGGGTTATGTTTAATGATTCTATTAGTTTGTGGTTATATTGCTTTATATAACACGTAGCATCTTCATGGCAAGATTCAAGTTTTGAAAGTTTTGAAAATTGTTTCTATATCTTTGGCTCTCTGTGGCATCTGCAATGTATGAATAATTTCTCCTTAGTTTTTTTTTTTTCCCAGATCTTGTTTATTTAGTTTAATAATGCTTCTCTTTGTTTGCAAATATTGCCAAAATCTGTGCTTGTTCTTTAAGAACTTTTATACTCATGCTTTCAAGTCTATATATATCGCATAGATCATGTGGAATTGGAGTTTGCCACACAAATTCTTAGAAACATATTAGGACTTTTCCAATTCTTAGAAGCATTTTCTAAGAAGCATTTTTTGGTTGTAGTTGAGAGAGAGAAAGACTAATTTTTGGGATGAATAAGTTATTTTTTATTTTGATTTTATTTTTTGTTTTTAGGTTTTTCAGATTTTTAAACTACAACTTTTTTTATTTTTCTATTTTCTTTGTTTTTTTCAAGGTGAGTGGGTTTTTCCGCGTGGGTCCCACCTTAGCTGACGTGGAATTTCCACGTCAGCAACAAATGGTCCACATCAGCATTTAACAGGAGCTCAGATGGACTGTTAGTCACGTGCCGTCACGTGACTAACTTCCGTCACGTCCGGGGGCAGATTGGCACGATTTTGAAATTTAAAGGGGTAATGTGGCACAATTTTTAGTTCAGGGGGCAAATTGGCCTAAATTTACAAAGTTCAGGGGGCAATAGGGTTATTTAGCCATATAGTAAATGTAAACAAAGGAATTAAGGAGTCTGCATTTGATGAGGTGTATTTCCCATCACCTTTAATATATACATAATAACGTATGATAATTAACAATCATATCAAGTCATAATTAGGGAAAATTAAGAGTATGATTTCTTTCTTATTTTACATAATTGAACGGTTTAAGAGTAATTAAATCCATTAATGAGCTTTCATCTTTCTGTGTATTATTTATATCCCATCCCCCCCCCCCCCCCCCCCCCCCCCCCCGCCATTGACTCAAAGGTATAGCTCTATTCCTCTACTAGTATTTTGTTTTTCGTTTCTGTCAATAACACTTTTATTTTTAATAAAGTTTACAATTTGGGGGTATTTTCTGAATCAAGGGAAAACAGAAGCCAAACATGGCAAAATCATACTATTGACAACAGTATCATCATGGTAATTTGGAGGTGAAAGTTGAGAAAAGCAATGGAAAAAAGAAGAGAATGGAGCAGACAAGTCAAATACTAAAGGGAAAGAAATTATTCTCAAAGTTTATATGCATTGTGAAGGATGTGCCCTCAAGGTTTTCAATTGTTTAAAAGCTTTTGAAGGTATGGAATTCTTAATTTATACTAGTAATTTGCTGCTTTATGTGTGTTTTTTTATATAAAAATTTGATTGAGTAATTGCATTTTTTTAATTATTAATTAGGAGTTGAAGAAGTAAAGACGGGAATGGAAAGGCAACAGAGTGATTGTGAAGGGAGAAAAGGCTGATCCATTGAAGGTTTTGGAAAGAGTTAAGTATAGTAGAAATGTTGAGTTTCTTTATCCCAAACCAAAAGCTAATGAGAAAAAGGTGCCTGCCACAAAAGAAACAAGAAGTATGATTTATTTTTAGTCATGTATCTATATGTATTTTATGTATATTTTTATGTCGCATTCTTTTAATTTCATATCACTTTTTATTTTTTTTTCAGAAGCAATTTCATATGATTATTATTCTATCCTTATTTATGCAGACTCCAATTAAAGTTGTTGTACTTAAAATGTACATGCATTGCAATGGTTGTGCAAATGATATTAAAAAATGTATAGAAAGAATGAAAGGTAGCTCTCTTTTTCTCTTTAGATTTATGTTTAATTTTTTCATCTTATTTAAAATTGTTGTACTTACTCTTCTTTAAATTTTCCTCTCTTTATATTACTTGGTTCTTGTTATTAAAAGAAAAAGATTACTAGCCATGTTTTCCAATTGGCTGTTAATTAGGAATTTTGAAGGCAGAACCGGACATGACAAAGTCAATGGTGACAATTAGAGGAAATTTTGATCCTCCAAAACTTGTTGAAATCATCACCAAACAATTTAGAAAGTATGCAAAAATTGTGGGTGGAGGCCCAAATGAGCAAGGAAATGCAGAGGGCAACAACAAACACAAAGAAGATGATATCCTATTTCACTATCCTACCCAATATTCCCTACAACACATTTATCCTACTCAAATTTTTAGTGATGAAAATATTTTCTCATGCTCCATTATGTAATAATAATAATAATATACTCCCTCTCCCTAATTAAATGTCCTTTTTTTGTCAACTAACACCAATTTTTGACCACTAGTTATAAAAAATATATTTTAAAAATAATACTTATAAACTTTGAATTATAAACTTTTCGAACACATATCTTTTTAAAATTATTTTTTACATATTTTTTTAATAAATAATGGTTAAACATTGGGGTTGGTTGACCAAGAGCGGACATCTAATTAGGGACATATGGAGTAATCAAGAACGAGTTGAATGGATTATCAATTTTAACACTTTTATTTATGATCTTTTATCACTTAATCAATGATGGATTAAAGAACTTTGAGAGATGTGGTATTGACATATATATAGTATCGAACCCGCACTGATATATATAGTATCCAACATATATGTAAAAATAAAAACAATTTAATTGAAGCGTATAAAAAATTCAACATCAAGTGATCTATGCCAATTTTCATTGTTTGAAACTAATACAAACTAGGTAATTAACCCGCACTCCGCGGTGGGGTTGAGGATTAATTCCATCGCTTTCATAATCGGATCGGATCGGGCGGTTCGATTGGTTCGAGCACGAACCAGTAGGTAGTCCGGTTATATAAGATGAGGAAACCGCGGTTTTAGTCAACCACTTTTGAAACGGGAAAACCGGTTAAACGGGAATCGTAAAAACCAGTAAATGTCCTTTTTTTTAACTTTCTTTCCTATTTTTTTTTAAAACTGAAATCTATCTTCTTCTTTTTTGCCGAAAACTGAAATCTACCTAAAATAATAAAAGTTTAAAACAAAACTAGAAAATTTGAAATCCTAACCCTAACTACCCAAACCCCGAAACCATCCATTGTTTATTTCCCCGACTCAAGCCGCCCATCGCCACCATCCATTTTTCATTTCCCCCACTCAAGCCGCCCATCACCGGTTGTTATCAGTGTGTCGTTACTGCCTCACCGCCCTTCTGTTTCGCACCACTCCTCTTGATCAACTCCCCAACCCAAAGCAAAAGTTGATAAACAACCCATGCTACCAAAGTCCAGTGCAACCAAAATTATTGGTCGATCCCCCCTCTATTTTATTCCTCCCTCAATTTTAATTGTTTTGGTAAGAAATAATCCAAGTCTGATTTTTTTTTTTAAATGCTATAGCATTTTTACAAATTTCCTTATTAATATTAATTAGAGATTTTTCGGATTGATTTAAGCAAGTTAATTATGATTTGTGCTCAAATTTGGGTTCTATTTTAAGTCGTCTACTCCAATTTCGGTGCTTCTCTGTTCTAGGCGGCCATACAACTATCTTATGCCATCATGTCCATACGTACAATCGAACCAGCTGGTTGGTTCAATCGGTCGAACCGGTTGAGCCGCTGCCCGTTTCCTTGAGCGGTTTGATAAGCGGTCTGGTTATTAAAACCATGATTAATTCATTATGGTGTATATTAATCAATTTCTTTATTGATCAAACTGTTTTTGTGATCCATCCTCATGTGATAATGATTTTTAACGTCCCTTGAACAAAACTTTGTTATCCAAAGCAAAGCCAAAGAATCTCAACTTCACAGGCTCATTCAATTTATTTTTGATTGCCCACTTGACTTCTTTACACCCAATCTCAGGAATTAGAGAAACTAATTATAGTAACAAAGCAAATTCTAAGTTGTCTCTTAGTGTTGTTGAGAGTGCATTGCTCTGATATGATCCCAATCTGAGGTAGCACTTGCCTGGTCTGTTCAACTATTACTGCACCTGTATGTGACAAAAGCCATACTCCTCCTGTGTTCTCTATTGCTTTTGATTAAATTTAAACTCTGGCAGTGTAGACACCCATTTTTGGTTACATATCCTTTAATATGGGTTATTTGTCTCAATTTTTGTATTTTAGGGTCATTTAGGCATTTTGGCAATTCAATTTCAATACTATAATACTAGAATTTATTTTACTAGTTATCATTTGCTTTGATTGCATTCAAAAAGTATAAAAGAAATGGAAATTGGGAAATCTAGAAAAGAAAAAAAGAGAGAAAAGAGAGAGGGTTTTTATTTTTTCATTAAGTCATTTACATTGTTGATCGATCGTCAGCAATCATAAAAATAATCCCCACAAAATCCTAACTAAGTAGATAGGGCAAGCAGGGGTCGATCCCACAGAGAAGGGGAGTATACCTTATTCGAAGATACAATCCTTAAAAATCACTCAAAAGCTTTGCGTAAAACCAGGGGATTGAAAATAACAATTTAAAGAAAACAATTAAACTAAAAACAGAGCAAAGTAAATTAAATCTAGATCTATGGCAATTAAGAAAGAAAACAATAATTAAAAAGCATACTTCTTCTCGAATGGTAGAAAACAATCAAATTGACTATGGATCCTTGATTTAAAAGATGAATTCAAAATTAAATCCTTGATGATAACTGGTCTAGGGAAACCCTAACATGCTATTTAGATAAGATAACCGGTTAAGGCTTAAATTACCCCTTTCATTAACTTAACAAATCAATTACCCGATTAAGACTTAAAGATTCACCAAGCAACAAAGCATTAAGATCAAATATTTAATTAGTTGTTTCACACATGCTTAACAAGTAAAACCATACAACAACCAGATAAATCTGATCACTGGCATGCAAAACCCATTGAGCGACTACTAATCGTCATCAATTCGCTACCAAACAATCAGACTCGAGGGTTAACCATTCCGCCTGACTTAGCAATAGATCTCTCAAATTATCGCTTTAGTGGCCACAATAAATCAATAAAAATCAAGATCATAAAATAAAATAGAGTTTAAAAATCAAGATCATGAAATAAAAGAGAGTTTAACCCATGAATCCAAGATGATGGTCTGGTTCTGGAACATGAGTAAACCTATGAGTATGAGCTAGGGATTTGATTTAGCCGAGGGTTCTACTTTACGAGATTTGTCTTATTTTCTTCCTTTGGGGTCCAGTAATCGAGGAGAATGCCTTGTCTTCTATTTAATGTATTTGCGCCATCACCATCTACAAATAAAGTATTTTCTACGGTAGCACCATGAATAGCGCATAGCAGAGCAGCGCCTAATACGCCGACAACCCCCATCATATGAAATGGGTTCAATGTCCAATAATTCTCGTACGTCAGATTCAGAGACCGGATAGAAAAAGACCTACTTCTCATTTCAGAACACCGAGTTTTTCGGGGTGAATCTGACCTGTGAGTCTGATATAGATGAAAAATGACTCTTTTTTTAGTCGAATTAGCTCTGGTTCCGCAAAGACAAGGAAGGGAACTCTAACGATCATCAATTCAGGTTGGAATTAGGCCGATCACGATATATTGAGGAATTGGCTGACACAATGTAGCTTATTCTGTTTGGCTGGTAACTGTCGTTTAGGCTGCCGCCGACGTCATAATGAACTCAAAAGGGGATGGCCAATTCGTCTAGTTACCCTTTGGAGTTTGAGAAGGGATTGGCTTATTGACCTCCGCCTGCGAATCCGTCTCTCGTTCGGGCCCGGGCAATCCCTTGCCTTGCTTTTAGTTTTCTCAGCTATTTATTGGCCGGGTTTGACTTGGTTGATCCTGGCATGTTGGGAGCATGTTCATAGGCGATCATAACGTGTCAGTTTCTTTTGATCCGAAAACCATACGAAATTCACTGCCAGTTGTATTCTCTCCTACTCTCACACGATGAGAATGCTGACATGAGTAACGAGAAATCCTGTGAAAAAGACGATCGCCTGCCAGTGAAATAACTCATATTTGTAAATCTTTCTAAGACTGTTCCAGTGTTATCCAATCCGTTCACCACTCAAGAGAGGCACTCAACTGGATGCACAACCTAAACCCCACCATTCCAGTACATGGAAGGGCAGCCTAAGAGGTACTCATGGGCCTAAACGGAGGTCTGAGCAGAAAGTTATAATTTTTCTACCGAAACTGCGCTGAATTCCTAATCCTGTTAGGACTAGAAGCGGGAATATGCGAGAATTGGATATTTCCTTGGATATAGGAGGCACAAATTGGGTTTTTAATTCCAATTGTGGGCTTATATGGGTTGAGTATTATCCCATATAAAATATCCAAAATTCCTTAGCTTCCGGGCTTCTTCATGGCTTGTCTTCAATCCTTCGCAATTAAAGCTCCAATCTTCAATTCTTGCCTCTTGAGATAATTCTTCAATAGTCTTCAAATCTTCAAATTATCTTCAATAAGTCTTCAAACACGAACTTCGAATCTCCAAATCCATACTCAAAATTGTTAATTCCATATTTGAGTAAAAAGTCATCAAAATGGCTCCAAAAAGAGTGAAAAACAATAAGTTTCCACTTTTCTTGTCTTCAAGACCTAAAAAGACAAATACTTATAAAATAGGGTTAAATTCCACATAAAAATAGTAAAAATCATAGGAAAATGATCATAAAAATAGGGTCTATTTTGGCTCGATCATAATTTCCCCCACACTAAATCTTTGCTAGTCCCTAGCAAACTAGTACAGAAAAACTAAGAAAACAAAAATAAAAACTAATGCAAATAAAGATTCCACTTTCGTAGGTGTATGGCGGCACTTAGCACGTGACGCAAGTCATTTAAACTTAAGACTGGTAGAGGTACTCAGGAGGTGTTATGTCACCTGAGGGTTTACTTAACTAGGACGATACCCACAAACATGTTTAAACTAGACTCGATAGACTCATGGGTTAGTATGAAAAACAGAACAAATTTTGTACAAATCTATGTTTAAATCCATTCTTTTAAAAAAATAAATAAATTTTTAATGCATACACATATCAAGGATTGATGCAATCATGAAATCAAAATAACAAAGAATAATAAGAGCACTTAATTCAAAAGATCAAGAAATAGCAAGCATCTTTATTCTTAAGTAACCATAATTAAAGTAGTTCTAATCACTTACCATTCATCACATCCTATAACTACTTCTTTCCATAAGCTTATGTTTTCATCTTTATCTCCATTACTCAAAGGAATGCATATCATGAATACAAATCAAGGGTTTTTGTGGGTTATAATAGATTTTCAAAGGGTAATTAGGTTTTTAGAAAATTGAGGTTACTAACCTCTAAGTGTTCATGATTTGGGGTTACTAACTCCCTTTTTTAAGGCTACTAGCACTCTAGAAGGACTCCTTCTTTTTTATTTTTTCAGAGGGACAATATTTCTGCAATTTCATGCCTCTTATCCTCTTTCCAAGGGTTACCAACTCCTTTTGTTTAAGGAAAGAGTGACAACAATGGATTGATTTTTTTTAAGCAGAAATACCTCTTCTCCTCTTGCATGAAAACACTTCTTTTTATGAAAACAAATTTTTAACTACCATTTTATATAAGTAGTCCCCCACACTTGTTCTTGACATATCCATAACATACTTTCATAATTGTAATTTCAATAAAAATTAAACACAAGTTATAGAAATAGGCAATCATAGAAGCAATAAACAATAAACTTTTATCACAAAACTCTAATTATACCTAATTCTAAGAAATAAGATATCATGCTAAAACTCAATCAATCAAATAAAGCATTCTTAAAAATTCTAAGCATTATCATTCATAATCAAATCAATCACTTAATATAAGCATGAAAAATTCAAAATTGTGCAATATTGTCGAAAAATTTCATGGATTTCTATGCATGTAGACTCTCCATTAGACTCTCTCACCCACACTTAAAAGACACATTATCCTCAATGTGAATGCACATGTGTGTGTTGTGTCCCATAAGTGTGATGACTCAGTAGATGAGCTAACGAAATACTTGACTCACAAAGAAAGTGTCTACCCAATCAAGCAATTCAAGCAATTCAAAGCATCAATCATAGAAATTATAGCATATAAGTCATCATTAAGATCTAAATCAAAGCATAGAAAACATAGAAAAGAAATACAAACAACTAATTCAAATCAATGAATAAGCAATCAATCAAAGCAAAACAATGCAAAGAAAAAGTAAATGGAGATGAGTTTAAGAAAGCTTCTCTATTCATGTGGCACGGGCTAGAGGTGGCATGGCGTGGATAGCCGGTGGCGGCTCGGTGTTTGCGTGGGCTGGTGCGGCAGTGGCCGGGACATAGCCGGGTATGGTGCGCGGGTAGCCAGGCCATGGTCGGCCTAGCATGTTTTGCGGCTCGGGCATGGCCGGTCCTAGCCAGGCCTTATGTGAAGATGGCCGGGCATTAGCCGGCCGAGCTAGCTAGGTTGGCTCGATCATAATTGGCTTCCATCCTTTGCTCATCTCCTTTGGGCTTCCATTCGGTTTCTTTTGCAAATGTTCAAAAAGCTCCAATTGTTCGACTTGTTTCCTTAATTTGAAATCCTAAAAAGAAAAAGAAAAACAAAACTAAAAAGAAAATTAACATGTTAGTAAATTCTTGGGTTGCCTCCCAAGCAGCGCCTTTCTTTAATGTCTTTGGCTAGACCTTCCTTCATCTCCCTTTGTTAGGGTGGATCATACCACTTCAAGGCATAAAGCAAATATGATGATATTGGAAGAATATGAGCACAAAAATATGGAAGTGAAGAAAAGAGATAAGGAAAGAAATCACCAATTTTGTTGAGGGCGACTCCATGAATAGCTAGGAATGACAATGCCATCTTTGTTGCCATGAGAGGCTGATGCAATGGATGCTTTCAGCATTGATTAGTATTGTTCTCATCTCGCCTTTGGAAAGTGTCCTCATGTTGGCAAATCTTCTTATCCTCCAAAAAGAATTGATCCATGTTGATCTCCTTAAAGTAGTAAGACTCAAGAAGCTTGTGGATTCCCAAGAAATCTTGATCTTCATGTTTCAAGAGTTGGTTATCAACAAGATTCAGCACTCTTAATTCTTTCAGCTTAGGATATCCGAGTTGCTCATCGTCTGGTGGCTCTGCGAAATTTGGGATGTCCATCTTGATATTTTCTTTTGATGCCTCTGATTCTTCTTGTACAATCTTGGAATCCTCTGTTGGTAGAGTAGAGACGTAAACTTTGCATGGCTCATCATCGTCCTTGAAGAAGAATTGAAAGGAGTCGTGCAAATCAAGTTCATATGGTTCCAAATCATTAATTGTTTCGCTTGACACTCTTTCAACTTCCTTCACGATTGGGATGTCAACATGAAATCCACCTCTAATCATTAATCTACTAAGTGGATCGAGTTGGCTTTCTTCAATATTATGTCGGCGTTCTTTTTGAAAAATACCTTCTACCGCTTTACTAAGCAATCTCCTTGCGTGTTCGGGACTTTCGAATTCCAAGCTTCTTCCAATAATGGCATTAATGAGAGTTTGGTCTGAGGGAGACAACCCATCATAGAAACTCTTGATTAACTGCCTCTCAGGTATACCATGGTTAACATAGAACTTGCATGTCTCATTGTATCTTTTCCAATATTTGTACCACTGTTCACCAGGCAGTTGTCGACAAGAAAGAATCTCCTTTCGAACAAAACATCTTATTCGCTCCATCGTATCTTTTTCTAAGAATACAAAAACTCAAAGAAAAGTTACTAGTAAAAGTTCTTAAACAAAAATTAAAAGCAGAAAAATAAAGGAAAATATTTTTTTGTTCTTTTTCTTTTTGAAAACGCAGAATTTTTTTTTTTTAGAAAACACGCAGAAAAGAGAAATAAAAGAAAAACGAAAATTTTTTTAGATCAAAAACGCAGAGATCAAGAGAAAATTCCTAGGATTCGTTTTTCGGATGAGTCTATTCCTTACTTCCCCGGAAACGGCGCCAAAATTTATGATGGGTCATCAACAATCATAAAAATAATCCTCACAAAATCCTAACTAAGTAGATAGGGCAAGTAGGGGTCGATCCCACAAAGAAGGGGAGTAGACATTATCCGAAGATACAATCCTTAAAATCTCTCAGAAGCTTTGCGTAAAAACAGGGGATTGAAAACAACAATTTAAAGAAAACAATTAAACTAAAAACAGAGCAAAGTAAATTAAATCTAGATCTATGGCAATTAAGAAAGAAAACAATAATTAAAAAGCATACTTCTTCTCCAATGGTAGAAAACAATCAAATTGACTATGGATCGTTGATTTAAAAGATGAATTCAATATTAAATCCTTGATGATAACTGGTCTAGGGAAACCCTAACATGCTATTTAGATAAGATTACCGGTTAAGACTTAAATTATTCCTTTCATTTACTTAACAAATCAATTACCCGATTAAGCCTTAAAGATTCACCAAGCAACAAAGCATTAAGATCAACTATTTAATTAGTTCATTCACACATGCTTAACAAGTAAAACCATACAACAACCAGATAAATCTGATCACTGGCATGCAAAACCCATTAAGCTACTACTAATCGTCATCAATTCGCTACCAAACAATCAGACTCGAGGGTTAACTATTCTGTCTGACTTAGCAATAGATCTCTCAAATTATCGCTTTAGTGGCCACAATAAATCAATAAAGATCAAGATCATGAAATAAAAGAGAGTTTAACATGCTATCTATCAAAAATTAAATACCAAATTATAAGCACAAAAATCTCACCATCATCAATTGATTGAATTCACCAAAAGATTAGAAGTATTAAGAATTTAGCTACTCATGGATTTAGGAAAATCCATGAGCGGCATGAGAAAACTTACAAGATTTTGGGGCGAAATCCTCCTCTTGAATAACCAGGGTTGCCGCCCCTCTCTATGCAAAGAGAGGGTGGCGGCACCCTAGCCCTAAAAACTAGAAGGAAAACTAGAACTAGAAGAGAAAAAGAAGAAGAGAAAATTATCTAGATATTGTGTGTGTGATTTGTGTTACATAGGGTGGCTATTTATAGTGAAAATAACCCTAGAAATTCCAATTCTAAGTAGGATAGGAGTCTAGGACGTTTTAAGGGCCAACTTAGACTCCGCGTTAGCTTAAAAGTCTTCCTAGAACCAAAATCCTAGTCAAAATAGGATCCTGAAAAATTCTGGATTCGTGTAGGACCTTCGACGGCATTTTTGGGCTTGAAGATGGCAGAACTGGATCTTGGACTTCAAAGGAAAGTTGTAGATCTCGGAGTTAGCTTTCCAACACCTTGGAAAATTATATAATTACCTCATGGAGAGTTAGCCGCACCCACGAATGATATAAATACTACTGTTGCTTACTCTAAAGGGTTTTTCTTAAGGTGGTGGGTGGAGATTATCTCATTCTTCATGTAGGAGATTATCAACTAGCCGAGCCGGAAAGCACCTTTTATTAACTAACTCCTGAATCCAAGATGATGGTCTGGTTCTGGAACATGAGTAAACCTATGAGTATGAGCTAGGGATTTGATTTAGCCGAGGGTTCTACTTTACGAGATTTGTCTTGTTTTCTTTCTTTGGGGTCCAGTAATCGAGGAGAATGCCTTGTCTTCTATTTAATGTATTTGCGCCATCACCATCTACAAATAAAGTATTTTCTACGGTAGCACCATGAATAGCGCATAGCAGAGCAGCGCCTAATACGCCGGCAACCCCCATCATATGAAATGGGTTCAATGTCCAATAATTCTCGTACGTCAGGTTCAGAGACCGGATAGAAAAAGACATACTTCTCATTTCAGAATACCGAGTTTTTCGGGGTGAATCTGACCTGTGAGTCTGATATAGATGAAAAATGACTCTTTTTTTAGTCGAATTAGCTCTGGTTCCGCAAAGACAAGGAAGGGAACTCTAACGATCATCAATTCGGGTTGGAATTAGGCCGATCACGATATATTGAGGAATTGGCTGACACAATGTAGCTTATTCCGTTTGGCTGGTAACTGTCGTTTAGGCTGTCGCCGACGTCTTAACTAACTCAAAAGGGGATGGCCTATTCGTCTAGTTACCCTTTGGGTTTGAGAAGGGATTGGCTTATTGACCTCCCCCTGCGAATCCGTCTCTCGTTCGGGCCCGGGCAATCCCTTGCCTTGCTTTTGGTTTTCTCAGCTATTTATTGGCCGGGTTTGACTTGGTTGATCCTGGCATGTTGGGAGCATGTTCATAGGCGATCATAACGTGTCAGTTTCTTTTGATCCGAAAACCATACGAAATTCACTGCCCGTTGTATTCTCTCCTACTCTCACACGATGAGAATGCTGACATGAGTAACGAGAAATCCTGTGAAAAAGACGATCGCCTGCCAGTGAAATAACTCATATTTGTAAATCTTTCTAAGACTGTTCCAGTGTTATCCAATCCGTTCACCACTCAAGAGAGGCACTCTACTGGATGCACAACCTAAACCCCACCATTCCAATACATGGAAGGGCAGCCTAAGAGGTACTCAAGGGCCTAAGACGGAGGTATGAGCAGAAAGTTATAATTTTTCTACCGAAACTGCGCTGAATTCCTAATCCTGTTAGGACTAGAAGCGGGAATATGCGGGAATTGGATATTTCCTTGGATATAGGAGGCACAAATTGGGTTTTTAATTCCAATTGTGGGCTGAGTATTATCCCATATTAAATATCCAAAATTCCTTAGCTTCCGGGCTTCTTCATGGCCTGTCTTCAATCCTTCGCAATTAAAGCTCCAATCTGCAATTCTTGCCTCTTGAGATAATTCTTCAATAGTCTTCAAATCTTCAAATTATCTCCAATAAGTCTTCAAACACGAGCTTTGAATCTCCAAATCCATACTCAAAATTGCTAATTCCATATTTTTTGAGTAAAAAGTCATCAAAATGGCTCCAAAAAGAGTGAAAAACAATAAGTTTCCACTTTTCTTGTCTTCAAGACCTAAAAGCACAAATACTTATAAAATAGGGTTAAATTCCACATAAAAATAGTAAAAAGCATAGGAAAATGATCATAAAAATAGGGTTTATTTTGGCTCGATCAATTGCATTCCCCATATTTTATCCTGGTATAGCATTTTGTTATTTAAGTCTTCATTTTCATTTTACCATTTCCTTTTATTTCCTTTTATTGTCCCAAACCCAATTCCTTTAGAGGTTTTCTTTTACTTTCTTTATTGGACCTCCCCATTGCCTTTCTTAACCCTTTTCCTTCTATTGGGCCAAAGTTTTCCCATGGATAGTAGAAATTCATTGACTTTTATAAGAGGGACTTGCTTTTGGGCCATAGTAGATTAAGAGGCCCATTGCCTTACAAAATTTAAGAAAATACAAAATATGGAGTTTTGCATCTGCTCATTTCCCTTCGGTTCAATATTTACAAAATATCCAAAAGTTCTGTATCTTCATTCTGTTTATTTACATTTTACAATCATCAAAAACAGAATAAAATCCTAAAATTGGTCCTGTGACCTTTGCTTCTCTTCCCCTTCAAATTACACTCGGCTAGCCTTTGTTCCTCCTGCCTGGAACTCTAATTTTCTCCCTAACTGGACCCTCTTGGATTCCATTTGAGTTTTGATATGCAGAATGAATGAGAAAGATAACTTAGTAACATGCAAAGCATTGGCATATCACATAAAAAAAGAACATCGTCTTTGCAGCCATTTCATACCATTTTTTGCACTTTCAATTTAAACAAATTCAAAGACAACCTCAGCATTCATCACATTTAGATATAAAGGCAGTTTCTCTTTGCACATTTCCCCATCTCAGCATACATTTTCATATAGCTAGCAATATCATACAGCATTAGCATTTTATTCACATATATTTTGCAATCAACAATTCAATAAAGAGCATGGCATCTTCATCTGCATTTTGCACTAAGTATACAAATAAAGGCAGCAAGAATATGGTCACTGTTGCATCATACATTCAAAAAACAAGGCAGGCAAGCAAGATGGAGTCCTAGAGCAATCAAACAATAAGACCAAGCCAATTTGACAGCAAAGCAAAATGCCAAGGATGCAAAACACCAAGAATCAGTGGCAATAAGATCATGTCAAAATTCAAAGTGCAGTAGTAAACATCGCAAGGCACAACACAATGCAGCAATGATTCAATTTCAGTCTCAAAATAAAGCAAAACGAAGCAGTGTTTACACCAATTTATCACACATGGCATTCTATCACAATTGATTTCGCCATCCCACTAACGGCAAACAAATGAAAAAAAGTGGGTAATTTACTCGCTATCGAGATGTTTTCTTCAAAGAGACTTGCAACACTGCAATTAGTCCAACTGGCATGCTCATGAGAGGGAAAGGCACCCAAGTAAGCAACAAGTTTCACCTGCTAGGAAAGTGATCAGACCAAAATCATACATCTTTTTATGGTCATTTTCCTATGCTTTTTAGGTATTTTATGCTTGATTATGCCTTATATTGGTTATATTTGTGTTCATAGGTGTTGACAAGAAGAAAAGTACAAAATCATCAATTTTGTATCTTTTTGGGACCTTTTTGGATGATTTATGGCACAAGTATTTTCCATGGATGTTTTGGATGAAGATTGGAACTATCAAGATCGTGATTGAAGAGCTTGAAGAGTCAATTTTATGCTTATCAAAGTCATAAAGTTGATTGCTAAGAGTTTTCAAGGCAAAGAAGCAAAGATGAGTTCAAGGCAAGAAGACATGTCCAAGTACCGAACCATGACACAGCCTACCTGGGTGATCAGGCAAATCACATGGGTCCTCAACAAACCATGTGGGCACCCAGGTGGAGTCGGGACACTGCCTAGCTGGGTCTTAAGGCAAACCACATTGGTGCTCAAGGCAACCATGTGGGCGCCCAGGAGGAGTCGAGGCCCTTGTCTGCGCGCACAAGTTCAGCAACTCAGTCACTTCCTCTTGAAGCCTCTTCAATACTTTCCAGATTTGGCAATAATTCGGGAAAACAGCCATAACTTTTGATCCAGAGCTCCAAATCAGGTGTATGAATATGCGTTGGAAAGCTAACTCCGAGAGCTACAACTTTCGTGTTTTGGTCAAATCCCAGATCTAACGTTTTCATGGAAGAAAATGCCCCTGAATTTAGCGGACAGAATCTGTCCTGTGCCAGATTGTGTTTTTGATCAAGTTAAGCCCATATAACCTATTTGGGTCAGTTTGAAGACATGGAGAAGAGCCCAAAACGTCCCTAGGGTTAGTTTAAGTCATCTAGAACTATAAATTAAACCCTAGGCAGCCCCCTATATATACCCTCTTATCCTAGAACCCTAGAACAACTTCTTTACATCTTTTCTACAACTTACAACAGAACTTTTCTTAGGGTTTCTGCGGTTTGAAGAGGAGGCAGCCTCCTCCTCCTCTTTTCCTCTTTGGTTTGTAAGTTTTCAATCTCTCATGGATTGGAGTCCTTTATACTTCTTTTTCCTAGGTATTTTTTATCAATAAATTTATGGTGAGACTTTTGTTCTTAATAATTTGATTTTTCTGTTTGAATATGTTTCTTATCCCTGCACTTCATCTTATGTGTTCATGTTTTGATGGAATTGGTGGCCAACTTATCTTGAGATTTATGAACGCTATAGTTAGATACAATTTAGCTTGAGTCAAGCTAATATTGGTTCAAGTGACAGTTGTAATTCTAGGAGTCCTAGGTTTAATGGGATTATCAAACCTTGTTGAAATCTATAGGCCGAGATGGTAATAGATGTAGATGAGTTTGGTATTGATTTATCATGCATGCGGAAAAGTAAATCTTAATGCTTGTTCTATGATTCTTCACAGGGTGATGCTTGATTAGAAACAATAGAAATTGATTTTAGCGAGATGCGGACTAACTTTTATTAGCATGTTGGAGGGTTGAGTATTCCTCTCCTATACCAATTGTTCAAGTGGAGTTGTTTAAGAGATTAAGAGGATTACTTTATTCCAATGAAAATTGTTGTCTACGTCTTAGGCTATATATCGATTTGGAGTAATTTATGATGCTTAATTGATTGCAATCTAATCGAATTCATGTTTTGTGTCTGGGATCCATGATTTATTTGATCAAAATAATTACCTAGAGGAAAAGAAGTATGTTTTCAATTAATTGTTTTTCTCAATTTATTTTCTAGAATCTTTAGTTTAGTTTTATTTAATTGTTTTCTAAGTTTGATTTTGTTATTTTGAAAACCCATAAAAATCTCCTTTGGTAAGATTTTCTTTAGTATAATTTGGCTTTAATTTGTTTCCACCTTCTCTGTGGGATTCGACCCCTACTTGCCCTAACTAATAGTTATAGGTTTGTGGGGATTTATCTTGTGGTTTGTTCAACGACCGATCAGAGAGAGAAGCACGTGAGTAGCAAATTGAGATTAAACAAAAGGGGACAAAAATGAGCCAAGGACGAACAGAGAGACAAAGAGCTTCTCACCAGCCAATATAGACAAAAACATAGTATTTCCCCTGCCAGCTCAAATTCTCTCTCACGTGTGGCAGTAGAGTGATCCCCTTCACACGGTTTCACCTTGAATCGCCACCTGCACTAAACAGCAAGAAAGGGGAATTAACTAAAAAGAAAAATGGAGCAAAAATTGGAAAAAGAGGGAGCCGTTAGATAAAACAGTTAAGCTACGGCTAAGATTCTACACCAAGGGGCTTTATATATCAGATTTTTTAGTTTGGGAGAGGGGAGAGGTTTTTAGGTTAGAATAGGAGGAGGCGGTAGAAAGAGGTAGTAGGGCTTTGGAGAGTTTGAGGGTTTTTAGATAAACAAAATAAAAAGGGAAAATACAGAAGCAATTAGAGGGTTCCGGGAGTGGTTTCGGTTTAGGGGATGAATCAATTGGGTTTCTTTCTTTGAAATAGTTCAAGGGTTTCGAAGAGGAGGGTGAGGGAG
Source organism: Corchorus olitorius (assembly GCA_001974825.2). Lineage (NCBI taxonomy): Eukaryota > Viridiplantae > Streptophyta > Magnoliopsida > Malvales > Malvaceae > Corchorus > Corchorus olitorius. The sequence continues at coordinate 64,965 of AWUE01020665.1, read as the reverse complement.
AGTTATTCAAGTCGGGAACGCGCCACCAGGATTTCGAGAGTTTTGAGTCTTTGCTTTAAATTAGTTTAAGGGTTTTGTAGAAAGAGGGAGGAGGTAGCTTTTAGGATTTTTCTAAGGTTCTAGTTTAGTTAATTAGCAGAGATAAAAACACAAAAAGAATAGATAGTTTTTTTTTTAGTTTCAATCGAAGAAGAAAAGCAACAAAATATATATACGATTTTTTTTTAAAGGGGGAAAGGACCAGAGGATTCAAAGTGCTTACCTCCCTTGGTTTTTTGAGATCAACGTTACAAGGAGGAAGCCATTTTTCTCAAAATTAAAAGAGTTTGTGCTTGAGAATTGTTCTCTTTTAGTTTTCAAAGACAAAAATTCAAAAAAAGAAAAAATTGAGGCTTTCAAAATTATAAAATAAAAATGTTTTCAAAATCCAAAATAATTTCAAAATTCAAAATCGAAAAGAATCTTTTTCAAATTTTCAATTTAGGGAAAGATCCCATCAAGCTTTTTCAAAGATTTCGATTTAGGGAAAAATCCCATCAAGCTTTTTCAAAGTTTTCGATTTAGGGAAAAATCCCATCAAGCATTTTCAAAGTTTTCAATTTAGGGAAAGATCCCGTCCAAGTTTTTCAAAGTTTTCAATTAGGGAATGATCCCGTCCAGTTTTTTTCAAAGTTTTCAATTAAGGGAAAGATCACATCGAGCTTTTTCAAAGTCTTCAATTTAGGGAAAGATCCAATCAGTCTTTGTCAAAGCTTTCAATTAGGGAAAGATCCCATCAAAGTTTTTAAAATTGAGTCGTTTTAATGGTAAATTTTAAAGAAAATCCTCTCATGAGGAACCCAAAAAGAGAACAAACAATAAACGGGTTCAATTCCAACATTCCTATTTCAAAAATCCAAAATCCATTTTTGCTTGTTTATTTGCTTAATTTCGAAGACCAATAAAAGAGTTTAATGGCATGAAAATATTTAAAAATAGAAACAATCGATATTAGAAACCAACAGTTAAGTCTAGACTAGTCAGTGCCGTCTTTTGACGGGCGTCGTGGGGGTGCTAGTCCTTCTCCACGCGTACCCGACTCCCGAACCCTTCAGAATCTCTGGTTAGTAGACTAATTAGGTTTAGTGTAACCCTAGCCAAGCGTCGGGTAACATTAGGGCTAATAATTTGATAGGTGGCTAATCACACCTAGGTTAAAAAAAAAGATTAGTGGCAACTCCCATAGATAAGATCCAGTAGTTATTCCCTAAGTCGTTCGGTGGCAGGGTTCGGACCCCGGACCTGCACGTTGCGACAGGCAGTCGACCGAAATAGAAGATTAAAAATAGGTGGATTTCTATCAAGAAAGTCTATATAGAAAAGTTCATGGAGGAATTTTTGGCTTTCAAATATTTTAAATAGGAGGGTTGTAGATTGAATTTCGCAATCTGATATATCTAACCATCCCTTGATAATCATTCTTGTCTTTAAATCGCATCCTATGAAATCCTTTGGAAGAACAATCAGTATTTGAATCAATTTATGCAGTTCTAGATACCGTTGAGCCTCTGTATTATCATCGGTTCTTCAGGATATGATATTTTTTGGGTATATTTACAAGTTAACCTTGTTCAAGCTAAGTTGGCCCACTATGGGGGTAAAGCTCTCCCAACAATGGTTTTCTCCATTCACAAGATTCGAACCCGAGACCTTGCTTAAGGGAAACAAGTGCCAAACCACTTAAACCAACCACTTGTTAGTTCAAGATACGATATTTGCATCTGAGACTGAAGACATTGAATTATTGTTCTGGTATTTCGTGGGAGGTCTGCAATCTTCATTAATTCAACAGAGTTAGTTACCTAGATAGGAAAATAGTTTCCTACGGTCAATGATTATGAGCTAATGGTTTCGCTGTTATATAACCACATATAAAAAATACTGAATCATACATTAATTGAATAACCTGATCGCTGGCCTTATCCATGGTTGTTAAAATCAGGACTTGTAGTCGTAGAGCAAGGTTGAATGAGAATTCCACTTATTGGAATTTCATATAAATATATATACCATATATTATTTGTGTAACCCACCAAAATGACTAGAAGACTCAATCTATTTTTTTTAAGGGAAAACCCAAATTCAACGGATCTATGGACATGTAAACCCATGCATGTCGAAATTTTTTAAAATTGTACGCAGTGTAAGCACATGCTAATCCATTTATTTAATTTATACTAGTTCCACAGCCCGCGCTTCGCGTGCGGATGATCTACTTGATAAATTTTGTTAAGAAAACTATTTTAAGAAATCGAATCTAGATGTTATTCTAAGAAAATTTGCTTAAGAAAGTAATTATATTATATTTTTTGAAAAGCAATTATATACATCCATCATCATTCCTTTCTTTTTCACTTTTTTTCCATTTGATCTTACGAGTTTTGTTTTGAAAACTATTATCTATTTATAGTCATTTTGGTACTTCTATTTTTCTTTAAATCCAATAGTTCATTGCACTTTGTATTGTTTGGTATGTGTGCTTATTTAATAGGTTCAATTGAATAAACAACACAATTAATAATAATAGGTGCTTGTATTTTTCTTTAAATCCAATAGTTCATTGCATTTTGTATTGTTTGGTATTTGTACTTATTTAATAGGTTCAATTGAATAAACCACACAATTAATAATAATATATATAATAGAATTATTTTATAATAATAATAAAACTCACTATCTATACCAATTATAAAGCCAAGTTCTGAGTTTGTGTCACGAGTTGACTCGGATACAAACTCAGTTTTAAAAACTACTCATCTTAAATAAAACTACCTATTAGATAAGTATTTAAATTTTATTTATATATTTTTTTAAAAAAATTACCTATTTAAAAAAACTGTCAAAAATTACTCACGTAGTGAGTGTCTTGTGTCTTGTTTAATGAATACAAAGATAATAAACAAAGTTTGAGGAAATTAACAATTAACACATATAAAAGAAGCAAAACGTCATGTGGCGTTCAATGAGAACATTGCTCATAAAATTAATAAGTACTTATTATTATTATAATGTGCTAGGCCACACCTGCAACACACGAAAGAGAACTGGCACTATAAAAAAAATAAGGGAGAATTTCAAAAAGGGCGATACACCAAAAATATATATCCTTTACTACCATGTTAAAATATAATTACCTTATTAACCCTATCGGAGTTTGAAACAAAGAGAACTACTTTTCTGACTTTTTTTTTTTTTAGTTTTTCTCCCTCTGGTTATTAGAACCTCGATTGCAGATGAACTACTGTCAACACAACTAGTAATACTGGCAACAAACTTGTCTAAATTCTCAACCCCTAAACAAACTTTCCTTTTGATGAAAGAAATTATTTTCTTTTTACGGCTTTTGTTAACTTGAAACAAAACCTTCAATTCAAACTTACAAATTTAATCATTAATTTATAAAATCTACTTAATCGTTGAAACTCATTAATAAGTAAAACAAAAAGAGAGAATCCCCAAAGGTGCCCCTACGCCACAAAATCAGAACTAGTATAAATCCTTCATCCTTTAATTTCAATAGCAGAGGAAAGCTAGCATTTTTAATTTTAATCTCCCCCAATATTTACTTTTGGATTCTAAAATGAATTGGATTAATTCTGACTCAAATCCCTTCCTTCAAGGTTCTTCTATTACCAGTTTAAATAGAAATGAATTCTTCTATTTTTGAATTGAATATAATTCTTCTATTTTTGGATTCTAATTTGAATCATCGTCTTCCTTTTGTTGATTAATAGGGTTAATAAGGTAAATATATATCCTTTTAGAAAATTTTAAAAGATGGCATTTCCCTTCTAGAAATTATTTTTTCATATGGTAGTAACGGATAAATATTTGTAGTGCACCGACCTTTTCAAAATTTTCCCAAAAAATAATACTATAAATACGATGAAACGTGGTGCAAAGTAATTGGTTACACTCTTTGTAATAATATCGGATTCGGCCACTTTGTTGATTCAATAAGATCTGAAGTCAATGAACATCAGTTGACCAAACAAACAATTGGCATTTACTAGCAATCTGCGCTTTTTGCATAATATCCAGAATCCAACTGTATAGCTGCAGCAGCCGTCGCCCGCTTCATTTAACAAATTTCTCCGCCTCACTTTTAAGGAACTGAAAATCCCGCGATATTCCGATTTCAAGACTTGCTCCAATGAACGACCATGGCGTCCAAATCGTATAGGAAGAAGACCTACGGCAACCGATCTAGCTCCAGGTCTGCCTCCTCGATGGCCTCTGCTAAGCACTTGTATCTCAGAAAAGTCTTCATTTTGATTACTATTATTTTGCTTGTTTGTGTAATTCTTGCTTTGGGAATTTCGTCGAGCACTTGGAATAAGCTGTCGTCCGTTGATCACTCCCTTCAATTGTACGGCTATCAAGTAGTCAATGAATTCCCTCACGATCCGAGTGCCTTCACACAGGTAAATCCCTAACACTGGACCTTTTTTCCACCTTAATTTGCCCTTTCACATCCTTTTAAATTGAGTAATTTTGGTCCTTTTGCTTTCAGGGCCTTGTTTATGCAGGAAATGATACTTTATTTGAATCAACTGGTCTTTACAAGCATGTGAGTTTATTGCTGATCTTTATATATGCTTCGCGGAATTATCGATTTACAATTCTTAAATTAGGTTGCATTATTTAGGAACAGTTTCTCTTTAGTTTCGTCTATGGTTGAATTTGAATGATATGTAATTCATAACCTAATCTACTAATTCTTCTCGCTCTTGTAGTCATCTGTCCGGAAAGTAGCTCTTCGGACTGGAAAGGTACAGATCCTTGACTTCTAATCTTCATACAAGCTTGTTGGTGCTTGGTTTTTCATCAATCTGCATCATAAAATCAACAAATTATACTAGTATTTTGGATTTAAAATTTGTATCTGGTAAGATTTATTGAGAAATGTTATGGAAAACAGAGTTCTGTATATTAAAAACTACCTTAGGATGCCTTGTGCTATCGATTGGATCATTAGGCATTATCTGTTAAAATTGTTAAGGATTTTAAAAGGCAATGAGGTTTATCTTAATAATTCCTTGGTCTTAATCTGAAATAAACCATATTTTGTAATTCTAGTTTATTTAGTTATATTGTTTTTTTTTATATATATATGTTATGTGCAGGTTGAAATTCTTCAGAAGATGGCTGATTCATATTTTGGAGAGGGTTTAACTCTTCTCGGTGAAAGGTTTGTTAGAAGAATTTAGTTGTTACACTTTTTCTCCCTTGTTAATATGAAACAGCGAGCTCCTCCTTCTTTTTCTCTCTCTACTTCTTCTCATCTCTCCCTTTTGGTTTCCACCAAGTCTTTGGAAGCACCTTATTTTTCCACCTCCAAACTGATTTTTGAATATTTCTGAAGTTTGAAGTACTTATAGGTCATTCTTTTAGTCATTAGATATTCTATTTATATTTGGTATATTGGGTGCTGTTATATGAATTCAATTATATTGTGCTCTCCATCTACTTCGATTTTTTGCTTTTTCATTTGCATGGTATTTTTCATGTGGTCTCTGCATTTCTTGATTTTACACATGGCTGTTTGCATTCACTTAAGACTAATGTAGTAGTTTTTATGTTCTTTTGTAGGCTGTTCCAAGTAACTTGGTTGACCAATGTTGGTTTCATTTATGACAGAAAAAATTTGAAGAAAGTTTGTGCTCCCAGTCTCTAAATTATTATCCTCTTTCTCTTTTTCTTGGCTGTTTATTTTTTATGCCATGATTTTGAATAAGCTTTATTGATTATGGGCATTTGAGCATGCATAGTTAAGTCTTGTAATTTCTATTTATATGTTCAAATTACAGTATTGAAGCATCTATATTCTTTAGACTGTAGTGACTCTAAATGGTTGCACAGCTCATTGCTGTACTAGATTACATAGAATTATCACTTTATCTGGAACAATGTTGCCCGTTGTTATGTTTCATCTCCACCCCCCCACCCACACGCACACACACACACACACACACAACTCCAATTTCAGCTCTTAACAACAATTTAAAAAAAAATTATTTGAATGATATATCAAAATTCATCAGTATGTCCATATCTGACTTAAATTGCTTGAAGTGCTTTGCCATCTTATCCAACCACCTATTCCTTGATTTTCTTTTGAACTAAAATGCATTTGATGCTTGGATTGTGTTATTTATCAGCCCATAAAACTTTGGTATCGTTTCTGCAGTTACAGCAATTTTCACATCAGATGGAAGATGGATGGGGACTGGCTACTGATGGCAAAATCTTATATGGAAGTGATGGGACTTCAACACTCTATCTGATAGATCCCCAAACGTTAATAGGTTCCCCTTTCACACACATTTAGTATCTGATTCTCCCCTCCATTCAGGATTTTAATTTTAGTTTGTTCCTAACATTATTCATCGTCCATCTCACTGAGTGGGTGTCACGCCCTAGTACTAGACATTGGCACACCCAGCTCCTTATTATATTCTTTCCCTTGCAATATGTTGCAGTCACAAAAAAACATGTTATCCAATTTAATGGCCACAATGTACGCTACCTGAATGAATTGGAATACATAGATGGTGAAATATGGGCAAACATTTGGCAGGTATGTCTTTTTAATTATTGGACTTTATGTTTTGGGGTTTATGTAGCATGGGTTATGGAACTTGGTTTGCTCAGGTGTTTCCTTTGCATCTGATGTGTATATCTTGAGAAGAAAAGATTAGCTGCTGTTTTTTGAAATATCTCCTGAAGTCTACTTTTTTCCTCTGTAGACTGACTGCATTGTAAGAATTTCACCAAATAATGGTACCATACTTGGATGGATTCTTCTTAAGGATTTAAGGTATGGGTCTGTTTACTTCTCTAAGTTTCCTAACACGATAATTACTAATTAGATCTGTTGTGCTTTTTTTTTCTTCATTTTTTGTTTTGCAGGGAAGAATTGATAGCAGCTGGAAATAATGTAAGTACTTAATCAGAAAACTTTTTTAATGCTGCTTGTGATACAATGAATTTATGAAAGTTTTTTGCTAGATGATATACAGGGAGAGAAAGAAAGATTATACTCTTTAGGCTAGGCATACTTATTTTGATCTATCACCAGATAATTACATCAATTCATCATGCTTACCACTAAGTGGCTATTACATCAATTCATTGATGCTTACCACTAAGTGGCTAACTCATGTATTTCAAAATTTCTTATGTTGTAGGGTATTGATGTTTTAAATGGAATTGCTTGGGATAGTGACCATAATCGCATATTTGGTAAGTTTTGAACTAGGTTTGGCTGACGGAATCATCATTTACTTACTTCCCTATATGCAACTTATGATTCTGGTGATCAATCCATTTTGCATGACCATTTACATATATTTGAGGCCTTTTTTTATGTTCCCTTCTAGTTACTGGAAAGCTCTGGCCCAAGCTTTATGAGATCAAGCTGCATCCAGGCAAGAAACATTATGATAATGGAGTTATTGAGCAACTATGCTTGCCATGAGTGAGAGGCTATATGCCTCCAGCTTTGAAGGTCCTAATGGTGCATAGGCTGTTTTCAGTACATGAAAAGCTAGGAAATTATTTTTTTCTTTCTTTCTTTGTCCTCATTTGAAATCAGGTCAATTGGAGATTTGTACACATCTGAATCTCGTAAAAATTGTTTGTACCATTTGGTGGACTCAAGTCCTTGAGAAGAAATACATACATAGAGTAATATCCATGTATAGTTACAGTGTTACAAGTCTATCACATCATGCATTAAAGGAGTTTCTGATTGGGATTTTAACCATTCTTCAGAATTTGTTCTCAGTCTATCTCCTCTTCCATGATTATACATTGTCCAACGTTTCTTCAAATCTCAAATGGCAATAGTAGCTAATGCTAGGGGTTTTACAATAGTTCAATGCCATAGCATGAATTGACGAAATTTCAACTGCCTTCTGTTTGTTATTATGTTAAGATTAAGATAAAACTACAAATGAACTAGGGGGAAAAAGGGGTGGAATGGGGGTTGCTTGGGAAGTAAATGGCGTCCACGGGAAAACAGAGGTTCAAAGTGAGGTGTCAGATAACTATTGGTCAAGTTTTGTGCAAAAAAAAAAAAAAATGAAAAAGAACACTAATGATTTTCACACCATATCCGTAAAATTGAATAAAACAAGATATTCCCGCTGCTCCCGCTAGTTAGTTGGCACGTCAGATTTTTGAAATATACCCCCAAGACTCCTTGCTAAGCTCAACCTCTTCTCATAAACTTCAACTGCAAAGCTAAAACCCTCACTTTTCCCTTACATTTCTTCATCTTTCAATCTTTCAGGCCAGGCAAATTAAGCATGTCAACGGCAACACAGGCTTCAATTCTCAAGGAAAAGCTTACAAAGCAGAGGTTTTTCGGTCTACAATTATGGATCTTGGTAGCTGCATTTGTAACATTATTCATTCTTCTAATTTTCTTCATCATTTCTCTGTGTGTCATCTATTATCGTCGTCATCGTCGAAAGTCCTGTAAGCAACACGTTCCCTTCTGCATACCGAACCCCATTGCTCCCAGGAACAATTATCACAGTGCTTACAGCAATTCCTCCTCCTCCCTCAATAGGAGGCTTCTTCCTCTTAATATTTCCAACATGACGAAGCCTGAGCTTCAAGTAATGTTGCCTGATCAATGGTCTGCTCGTGCAAGTACTTTGACAACTCAAGAAAGTAATTCCTTGGCAGATTTGGAACATTTTGCCAAGTTCTGGCCTGCACTTCCGGAATTTTGGACAGGTAACCAGTTCAGTTTGAGGGAAGTTGAGGTTGTCACAAACGGTTTCGCCTATGAGAATTTGATTGGACATGGAGATTACGGTGTTGTCTACCGTGGTGTGTTGTTTGACAATACACGAGTTGCTGTGAAGAGGCTACTGGGTAACAGGTTGCTTAACTAGTTCTTGATTAATTCGTATCATTACTTTTTTTCTTTTTCAAAAATGGTTTTATGTCAATTAATTAAGAGTATGGATCATCTGACCATCACCAGTTGTCAAACTGAGGAGTTCATAGCTGAGGCAGAGGCGATCGGGCATGTTCGACACAAGAATCTGGTCAAGCTGCTAGGATATTGCATGGAAGAAGGTTGCAGGTACTTTCTTATACATGATTTAGTTCAACAATTTGGAAATGGTGATGCCTCAAACTCCTGATTAATTTTGATTCTCTGTTTGATTTAGGATGCTTGTATATGAATATGTTAATAATAGTAATCTGCACCTATGGCTTCATGGGTCCCTAGGACAAACCAGGCCTCTTACTTGGACTGTGCGTTTGAACATCATCCATGGAATAGCAAAAGGGTGAGTTCTAGCTACTTATATTGTTATGGTTTCTATACTGTTTTATAGACTTGATGAGATAATGTTTCTGCAGATTGGCCTACCTCCATGAGGATATAGAACCACCTATTATCCATCAAAATGTTAAGGCTAGCAACATATTACTTGATCATCAATGGAATCCTAAGATCTCAGACGTCGCGATTTCAAGGCTGCTGGGTCCGGAGCATACCCATGTCACAACTCATTCAATGGTCAAGCTAGGGTCAGCTTATTTGAAACTAATTAACTTTGCCTATTCATTTTCATTGAGACTATATAATCTGAAATGTGACCATGTTTTAATGCATGGATATCTAGTTATGCTGCTCAAGAGCATTCTTCTCCCCGACAATGGGATAAGAAGAGCGATGTTTATAGCTTTGGAGTTCTAATCCTGGAGATCATAACCGGGAGGATCCCTGTTGATCATAACCAACCTCAAGTACCAATTCCTAATCTCAACACATTTGAGCATTTCTGTAAATTAAGCTTGAATCCCAAATTTGGAAAACTAAAAAAATTTTCCCTACTGCAGGTCTACTTGGTTGACTGGTTGAAGTCCATGGTCGGACAGAAGAAAATTGCACATGTAGTTGATCCTAAGATGCCAGAAATTCCTTCTCTAAAGGAACTGAAACGGATTACATTGGTCGCCCTTCGATGTGTTGATCCAGATTTAGATCATAGGCCTAAAATGGGACAAGTGATTCATATGCTTGAGCCGCGTGACCTGCTGCTTAATGATGTAAGAACAAACTTCAGCTTCCAGAAGTTGAGATATCACATTCTCTGTACCTATTGCTGTCTTGTCCTTCTTTCGGGCTACCAATCTATTCAGTTTTCCTCTTTATGTTATGTTGTAATATGCAGGAACGTCGTGTCAGGAGATCAGAGGCTTCCATCCCAAGTCACACACAGTTGAAGGATAGCCAGACGTCCAAACAAGACAAAGATGTTCCTGAACTGTACAGAGGAAAAAGAAGCTCCAAACAATAGGCAAAAAGGATACTGAATAGATAGATTATCCTTCTATCATAAGGTCTCATTTCATCCATGCAAGACTTGCTCTTTTGGGGAAAAAATCTTTCTTTCAAAGTAGAATGCATTTTTAGTACAAATTTTGTATGGTTGTACATTTTCAAAGATTCTTTTGAGATGTGATGTAAGGCATTCAACTTATAATTATCTGAGCTTAAAGAAATGTATTTATTGCTTTGCACATCATCTAATATGGACCTTCATATATTTTAAAGTGTGACAGGATACTGGAAAAAGATGTTAAGGTAAGATTATAAATAAAAAGCAATCTTAACTTAAATAACATACTATGCTCAAAATGTAGGCAACAAAAGTTAACAAAAATTTTATTTAAATTTATCTCAGAACATTAATTAACAGACGGTCGGTCTACTATAAGAAACTTGATATATATATTCAACTACAATTTTTCTCAGAACTGTGACTAATATATGGTACAAGTCTTCAACTTGACATCTTCAATGGGCAGCCTATCTTCCGGGAAGGGACAATCGATTTCCTTCTGAGGCAAGGAAGCACATGGCTGAGGCGTCACACGGTTGGTAACTCCCTGAATATCAGTGCAGTTCCATTGCAACTTCTTTGGGTCTTCAGTCAGTTTGATATTGACATTAGAAATGCATATATCTGTGAAAGGATCATTTTTGATTCCGTCCAGTCTTGCGGAATAGGTGACATTTGTAGCCACCATGTCCTTGTAATTGATTCCTTTGATTACAGGAAGTGCTTTGGGATCAAAGCCTGGGTCTGGATGTGAGCTATAAGAGCCAGTCATCCAGAACACATACTTCATTGTACTCATTGTCATGCCTCTGACATAAATGTCTTTAACATAAGCTCCTCTTCCAACAGCAGTTTTAATCCTAATACCAGATTGGGTATTGATTGCTGTAATGTTTTCGGCTCTCACATCTTGGATTCCACCAGACATCTCACTTCCCAGAGCAATGGTGGCACTGTCTGGAGAAATGCAGGTGAATCTTCTAATCACTACCTTCTTGGTTGGCATGTTGACTCGGATTCCATATTGGTCCCACCCACTTTTGATAGCTATGCAATCGTCTCCTGAGACCACAAAACTGTCTTCGATTCTTGTGTTTGTGCATGAATCTGGAAACAAGAAGAAATATCATTTATTACAAAGTCATAAAACAACATTCCTTAGAGAACAAGTAATCTGTTGAACAGAAACAAACCTGGGTTTATTCCATCTGTGTTAGGAGAATCAATAGGTGCAAGAATGGTTAAGTGTTGGATGATTATATCACTGCAGTTTCAAAACCAAAACAAATAATAGAAAACAATGGAGATCATGTAGAGTTGAATGGGACAATAAAGAGTTTATATAAATGAAAAATTGACCTGCTGTATATGGGATGGACATTCCATGATGGAGAGTTAACCAAAGTAAGATTCGATATCTGGATCTGTTTGGAATACATGATTTCAATCATGTAAGGTCTAGTCTCATTCAGTTTTTCCTCCTTAAACTTCTTCCACCAGTATGCACCTTGGCCATCAAGGGTGCCATTGTTACCTTGTGTTACAATTCACAAAAAATTCCCAATCCATTATTAGGCCAGATATGATCAAAATGCTTGACATTAACATTCAATTCAATTGCTAAGATGATTGATATATAAGGTCTTAATTAGATACCTGTAATGACAACATCAGTGAGATTGGTGCCGAAAATAAGACTGCTGAACCTTCCACCAGGGGCATCTCTTCCCCTCCCATATGAAGGCAGAACAGGCAGAAGAGGCCACTCTGATTCATCCTGTTTATCATATTTTGAAATAGTTAAGTTAATTAACATTCTCTACATTATTATTTTGTGCACATGTTAGGTTTCAATAAAACCGCTACTTTGACTAAAAATGGAGGCTGGTAGTTTTATGATCACCACCTAAATGGAAGCGAAATTCAAGACACAAAGTACAATAAGCAGGGATGAAAATTTCAAGAAGTAGATGGCATTTGGCATCTAGCTTCTAACTGAAACTACCCAATTTGGTCAAGGTGGGTTGAAAATTGGGTTTCATGTCAAACACTTGAAGCAGAAAAAAATGGAATGATACAAAATCGAACTAGAAATTTATTAGTAATTTTAAGAGAGTTAATTATAGTAAACCGAGGAAGAAATTGGTGGCTAAGAATTGCACCTGAATACCAAGAATAACAGCATCCTTATGAACAAAAAGGGTGAAATGACTGGTCAGATTAAAGCTCCCCGTTAGCCATTTCCCTGGTGGAACAATAAGTTGTGCACCACCATCCTTTGCAAGCTGGCTGAGATTGGCAATCGCAGCCTTGAAAGCCGCCGTGTTGGATGTTTTACCATCGCCAACACCGCCAAAATCTGTCAAAACCGCACTATGCTTACGGCAATTTAGCGCAGGAAACTCGATGGTCTCCGCATGGCGGTCGTCTCGGCATTGTGCCACACATGAACTCAGAATTCCCAACAAAAATAGGGCTGAGATTAACGTCTCAATCACCTATACGAAAAACAAACAAGTTTATATACATTAAAAGAGAATATAACTGAGATAGAAGCAAAGGAAATGACATAGAGAAAGACATTACATTGGATTTTCTTGAGAACCCCATTGTTGCAATGTGAGAGAGATATGTTTGCTTCTATGGAAAAGGAGAGTTTATAAAGACAGAATTTTTAATGCATAATATGGTAATAAGTAATTAATGACAAAATCGCAGATTCTCTGGTATACAAGTCAGAAAATTAAGTAAAGGGACAAAAATTTTAAGATACACAAATTTGGTAATGTAACGGTAATTGATTGGAAGTTTTCATTTTCCAAGTTTAAAACAGGACGTGCAAGGAAACTATACTGCAGGAATTGCTGTAATTAATGGTGATATATCATGCTTGCATGAATAAAAAAAAGGCCCCACTTATGACTAACTTTTACATTTCTTAACCGTTGGATATAAGAATACCGACGTGGCGTGCATCGAGTGGTCTGCGGATTGACCAAGGAAAGGTTGTTTTGTTTCCGGACCCACTAATCTTATGTTTGGTTTGGTTCGAGTTATCTAATTCTAACATCGAAGAAAAAAGAAAGGACAAAAAAATATAAATTTCGGAAATTAATTTACTATGCAAAATCAATTTGCGTTAATCACTAGTGAATGAGCGATGATTGTGGGTTGACTACTTGACTTCAAAACTTATATACTACCAGGCACACTTCATATATTCCTCTTGCCAATCTTCTTCAATTAATTGTAATTCAATTAGCTTTGAATATCTTTAATTAATTGTAAATCAAACCGTTTTTAATTGAGAATAACATATTCCTCAAAATTTGAGAATAACATAAAAATTCTAAAGAAGTACCTTAAGCATATACTTTTATGTATAACAGATATTATTAATACAAGTTCCCGTACATAAATTTATAGTGTTAAAAGGAGACAGAACCCATACATGCATGAAAGATGAAATCGTTATAAGCATTTCTTATACATTTTTTTTCCTTGGTAAGGGTTAAAGAAAGGGCTTAATATGCTTTTTGCTCCTGAATTGTAGCGTTTGAACATTTTGCCCCATTGAATTTCAGTTTTAGATATTTTATCTCCTAAACTCTCAATTTTTGAGGTTTTGCCCCCTCTCAAACGATTAGACTAATCGTACCATCATGCCGCTGACGTGGTAATGCCACGTGGAAATGTCACGTCAGACAAACATAACCCACATGGCATTGCCACATCGGACCAAACCGTTGATATGGTAGCAACATGACGGTGTCATTAGTCTAATTGTTTGAGAGGGGGCAAAACGTCCAAAATTGAGAGTTTATGAGGCAAAATGTCCAAAATTAAACTTCAGAGAGCAAAACGTCCAAACGCTACAAGTTTAAGGGGGAAGATCATACTTTTACCCTACAGTTTTAGTAATCCATTTTCAAATGTAAACTTTACAGATTTTTTTAGAAAAAAAACTTTTCAAATTTATAAATCACTCACGCCAATAAGGTATTGCAGCTAAAGAGACTTGAATTTAGGTAGGACGCACAAGTGAGCAGTTTTAACAACTTTGCCAACCTTCATTGAGATTTCTCGTCAGAATTTAATTTTCTTATGACATGATTTGTGCTTCTCATAAGTATAAACTTAATCGAGTCCAATATTTTTTAAAACAATATTAATTACTTGCATTTGCATTAGATGATCGAGATTGATAAAATTATATATACGATTTCAATAGTTTATCAAATACTCATAAATTTAATTGTATCTATTATCAATTTTAGTAGGTATTTATCACATGCATTATCATGTACATGCACATGGGATGATGATCCCACATTATCTTCTCCAAATGAATCTCCCATAGGCCATATCTATTCCTTTTCCCTTTTTCCCATAACTATTGCGTTTGCACAGAGCCGTGTAAGTTGAAGAAAAATAATTAAGCCTTAAAATAGGTGGGAAAAGGAGGTATATATCTTTAACGGATTTGCATATATCCTTACGAAATAGTAATTAGCTGCATGCTGCAGTCATTTGCTTTTGTTCTCACTAGTCGGGATGGACTCACCTTATATAACACATTAAACCGGTAAAAATAGGTCCCTGTAGTAGCTATATCGAAATGTACATTTTGGCCCCTATTGTTAAGGGGCCAAAATGGGGATAGTACCAAGTCCAAAGCACACCCACACATTGTTAAGGGGTAAAATCGGAAAGGTTCAAGCCCACACACATTTCCTTCCAAATACATGCAAAATTGGAATCAATTATCTCTTTCTCAGAAAGCCCAAAACACATCAAACACGTAGGCTACCTCTTACCCAATAACCAAGAGCCCAAAACACATGTAACACATGGGTTTTACTCTCAAAACACACAAGAGTCCAAAACACATGTAACACATGGATTACATCTTCAAAAGTGACAAAGCCCAAAACACATATAACATATGAGTCACTTTTCTTAGGATCTGGCTCTAGTCCATTACACTTGGTATCCAGTGATTTCCAATACACCCACAGATTTTTGCCACCTGGTTTATTAGTTTTCTACGGACAAGGTTAAAACAATGTAGTATTATAACGATAGTCTTCTCACACCGTTGTCTTCTTCTCCAAAGTCGAGACATGAAAATAAAAATATAATAATTTCTCCCCAAAACACCAGTCTTTTGTCTTCTTCTCCAAAGTCTGTGTATGAAAATAAAAATGAAAACTCTCACTCTTAAAACTCCAGTCTCCCTAAAACGCAGAGCACTCCATGGTATCGGAATTGAAGGGCGATTCATTATATTGCTTTTTTTTTCTCTTTTTCCCCAAATCTCCATGTGTCGGGAAGTAGGTGGAATTCACATTTCATCACTCTTTTATCCCTTCTCCATGATGAAAATAGATTGAATTCTTCTTTTATTATCCATTATGTTTCTTACTGGAATAAGAAGCCTTTCAAATGTTGACTAACAAGGCTATATGGTAAATTCAAAGTTTTATCCAAAGTTAAAAGACTATAATGTTTCCATTGGGAACGAGGATGAAACTGGATTAAAGTTCTTTGGAAAAAAATCAAAAAGAATTTGAGAGAGGTGGTTTGAGGGAATGGTACTCGGCATTGTATTACAGAGAGAGTTTGTGTACATGTCGACGGCTGATGGTGCAAAACAGGGAAAGAGAGTATTTGCTATAAACGTAGAGAGAGGAGTTAAGTAACGGTGTAATGAAGGGTTAGCCAAATGTTTAATCTTCACCGTTAAAATTAAATTTAACACTTGTCATCAATCCACGACTGTATTGGAACTCACTGGATCCCAAGGGTAATGGACAGGAGCCGGACCCCTTTTCTTACATGGTAAGGCCCAAAAACACAAGTAACACATTGGGGCATGTCTTCCTGTCACCATTCATGCAACGTGGAGCCCAATAGCATAAGCCACACAATGGGCCACGTCATCCTACTACAACATCAGCAGATGTCATTTAAGCTAAACTTCCTACAGCAAAAACAATTACCAAAGAAGTATTTAATTTCAATTAAACAAAATCAAGATTATCTTTACATGATACGAATAAATGCTAATTTTCATTAATCGCAAGAGACAGTACACAACGCGAACCAAGCCTATGGCGGGAAAACAATTGGAAGCGTGACTTGGCGACTTATGGGAGAGAAATCTGCTCAGATGCCATTTTCGGCAGACCAACCATGCTTGGAAGCTGTTCCTAACACCCAAACATAGCAATCAAGCAACATAGGGGAGAATCAAAACAGATCAGTTGACTTTGAAAGGGAATTCCAACATCTCCTAACAAGAGAAAGCAACTCTTGATCATAAAATGGGGATAAATTCAAAAGGTTGGAAAATGCCACTATTCACATTCTCAAAGAAGAAAATATTCTCTGCCATGATCAAAGATGCCGATTCCACTGGTTGATTCCGACAGCAGAAATCACGCAGCAGCAGGAATCAGAAGGACCCACGGGAAAAGACATAAACCAGGCACAAGAATGACTATAAAACTGTGTTTCTAGTTTGGATCAAGGGACATCTTTTGTAATAATTCAGTGGCAGGGGCCCATTTACAAAGTTAAGATAAGCTAAGAGCATGGCAAGACACTAAGGCAGTGATAGTACACTCACATCACAATCATGCATTCATTCCATTATCTAAGACTGACATGCATTGAAGTCAATAAAAATGCACTAGAGAGGAATCATGCATTGCAGGCTGCATTCATCAAGCATTGGCACAATCAAGCAGACATCATAGCAATTAAGATCAAAAGCAGTTACAAGGTTGCGAAGCAAAACGGAAAAGTCGAGCATCAAAGCATCAAGTAAAACCAGCTCAAACATATACTAGTTAGCCAATGTAATTTGCAAGCAAAAAATACAAGCAGAGCAGACACACAAGTAGTGATAGGCTCAAATAAAAAGTCAAGGCAAGATAAGAGAAATCAAAACTATTGATGTGGCAAGCTTCAAGTGGTGCCAGAAACTTAAAAATGCAACTCAGCAAACAATAAAATGACCTGCAAAGAAGAAGAAGACTCGTGAGAAAATAAAAATAAGGCACAAAATAAAAAGTAAAAAAAAAATGAAAAGTAAAAGGGGAAAAGGGAGAAGAACTCACCTTGCTCACTGAGTCTGCAAGGACCAACTCAGTATTTCAAAAGGCCCCAACTCGAGCAAATGGACTAGCGAAGGACTAATCCAATGCACGTATAAGAGCAGAGCACTCAAAGTAAAGCAAGATCAAGGGGGGACTGGCTAACAATGGCACGAACAAGATTCAAAGCATCAAAAGTCAAGATGACAAACTTAGTCAGGGTCATTAAGATCAATATCGCCCATGGCAGTTTCACACAAAGGTGCAACATAACCAAAGTAGGGGATCAAGGAAAGTAAATAGGCAAATTTGAATTCTCACCTTAAGATCTAGGGTTCCTTGAGGCCTATAAATAGGCATCCTTTTCTTCCTCAAAAGACACGGTGACTTTAAAAAAGAGAAACTCTGCATAAATTTTTTGAACATAGTTAGGGTTTATAGCAAAATTTGGGTCCTTTAGTTTCTGGTAGGAATTTGAGCAAATTAAAGCCATAGAAAACCAGAAAATGAGGAGAGGGAAGAGAGGTTTGAGTTGGGAGTGATCTGACGGTCAGGTTAATAGATCAGATGGGTTTTTAATTTCGGTTGGTAGATTTTAGGGAGTTCTAGTGGGCTTTTGAAAAAAACCAAGGCTAGATTCGGGAAGAAGAAGGCCAGAGAAATGTTTCTAGAGATTTTGGGCGTCGTCTGCGGTGGAAAACATCTCCGGCGTCTTGGAGCTTTAGAGCGGCTAGGGTTTCAGATAGAGAAAGGGTTTTGAGAAAAAAGAAGAAAGGCTTGCTTTTATAGTCTGTACGAATTAAGCTTCAAACAACGTCGTTTTGCACATCAGTTGAAAGAAAATTGCTGATTTCAGGTAAATGTTCTGACTTAATTCAATTTAGTCCCCAATTTGCAATTTGATACATTATCAGAAATGTGGATGAGGATGTTATCAGAAATAGTGTCCAGAATCTCACCTCCAATGAGGATGTTATCAGAAATGTTCCTTCCACTAATGAAGGCACTCTGAAAAGGGGAGATTACCTCATCCATAATGCTCTTGAGCCTATTAACCAAAATCTTGGAGATGATTTTCTAAGTAGTGTTGCAAAGGCTTATAGGCCTGAAATCAGAAACATCAGATGGATCCTTCTTTTTGGGGATCAGGGCAATAAGAGTCTTGTTCATCTCTTTTAGAAGATAACCTGATCTGAAGAAGGAGAGAGTTGCTTCATTTGTAAGTTGACCCACAATCTTCCAGTATTTTTGAAAAAATGCAGCCGGCTTCTCTTCATACCCTGGCGCCTTGAAGGGATTCATTTGGAAGATGGCATCCCTCACTTCTTTCTCCATAAAAGGGGCATTCAGCTGCTGGATATGAGCCTCAGTTAGTGTAGGAAGATTGAGGCCTTGGAGGAAACTTTTGATTTGATCTAAAGAGGCCTCATCTTGCTCACAATAAACCTCCTTGAAGCTGTTCATGAAGGTTTCCTCAATCTCCCTTGGATGCTCTGTCACACTGCCATTACTTTTTTGATGCTTGTAATTCTATTCTTCACTCTCCTCTTTTTAGTGGACATATGGAAAAATTTTGTGTTTATTTCCCCTTAGATGAACCAATTAGCTCTAGACTTTTGCATCCACATAATATGTTCCTGCTCAAGCACAACTTCCAAATATTTCCTCACTACATCTTCTTTCGCGTTGTTGCCTAGTACCTCAATCTGTTGTTGAATTGTAGCAAGTTCATTTTCAAGCTCCTTTTTCCTCTTTGCCAGATTACCAAACACTTCTCTATTCCAGTGTTTAAGGTCTTCTTTTGTGGCTCTAATCTTTTGGTTAAGCTTAAAAGTTGTAAAACCTTGAGAAGAGCTGTTCCAAGCTTTAGCCACCACTTCCTCACATTGAGGGTGTGTCGTCTACATCAGCTCGAAACGATAAGGCCTCCGAATAAACTCCATGCCTTTATAAAAAACAAGTAGTAATGGACTATGATCTGACACATTAATCGGTAAGTTTTCCAAAACAGCATCATCATTCACTTGAAACCAGCCTTGATTTGCGAAGGCTCTATCAAGCCTTTCCTAGGTGATACTATTCTCATCCCGTCGGTTGGACCAAGTGAAGTGTAATCCCTTGGCCTTAACCTCTGTTAACCCACAAAAATTCAAGCAGCTCCTCAGAGCATCTGAACCTTGAATCGAGCAGTTAAAGGAAGAAAGTTATCTGATTGCTTCAAAACTTGGTTGAAATCACCCATGAGGATCCAAGGTAGAGTGCTTTATACTGTAAAGTTGGTCCCACACTTGTTGTCTATTTTTCAATTCTGGACAGCCATAAACACAAGTCAACCAAGTTTTCTTATTCTGCCACACCAGATACACATGAACTAGATTTTTATTAAGGATTTTGAATTCCACAAAGACCTCATCAATCCATAACACTAAAATTCCGCTGCTAAGACCCAAACTATCAACACCATTACAATTGTTAAACCCCCAACTACGAGCTAGCTTACTTGCTCTACAAAAACTGGTCTTAGTTTCCATAATAAAACTAAAAATTACATTATGTTTCCTAATAAGGTCTCCACCATGGGCAATCGTTAGGGGATGACCAATTCCCCTAACGTTCCAACTTAGGAGACTTATGGCTCCTTTGGTAGCTGCTGCGGGACAGCATACCAAGAACCCCCAAACAAGTTGTTGTTGTTGCCTCAAGCAGTCTCATCCATAACCAGACTTTGCAATCTTTGTCTAACTGATCTTCCACCCTCTAATTCAGTATCCTCTTGCCCTTCTTCACTTCTTTTCCTCTTCTGTCTTTCATCATTCTCCTCAGGCTCTAGAGATAGAGGATTGTTTTGAAAAGCAAAAACCATCTCAACTTCATTGACTGTGCCAGCTGTTTCATTCTGCACATCCACCCTTGGTACCAGCAGTTGGTTTTCAGTTAACCTCACACTCCCTTCTGGATCAGTTTGTTTATCTCTATTCCCAGAAATGATATTGAACCTCTGGAGACTGCGTCTAATTCCATGTGCTTCAATACTTTTATTAAATTCCATCTCAATGTGAAACAACAGATCCTGCCTATGTAGCAAGCCTTTTTCCTTGTTTCACTGTGCACCCATGGCACTGCTCTCAGCCTGGCTTCTTGGATCACCACCTTCCACTCTCACATTTGTAAAAAGACTCCCTCCACCTGGAACATTTATCAATCTCGGCTCATTACTATTTGGCTGCATAAAAGGGTTATTTTGCCCCTTTGTTGAATATCCTGTAACATCTGGTGACCATGCCTCACTGCATTCTCACATAAAACTACAAACTTTGACGGCTCCAAAGCTATAGCCACTCTCATCTCCTCAATTTCCTCTGCACTATGGATGCCTTCTGCATTGTAGTATTCATACAGTTGTTAAACTCTTGTTATAGACTGGTCCATAGCTTCTAGAGGATCAAAGTTCCTATCTAGTGGTGGAAGTGCTTTTAGCAATGGAAGAAGACTCACATCTGGAAGGCCCCCCTTCAAACACCCGGTTGATCTCAGTGTCTATAGATGGACCCACATTCACGGTTTCCTCTCCAGCTAGCTCAATTGTTTGCCTTTCTTCCTCTGCATGAGTTGGACCTTCATGTTGGACCCCCATATTCTGATTTGTTTCTTGTTGCATTGCAGGAGTGACAGGAATTTCCTGCTAAGTTTGAATATGTGTGGGGGGCCCTTGTGGGTAAGGAACTGGCTCCACCACCATCTCAGTAGTACCTCTCTCATCTCTAGTAAAATCATTTTCATTCACATCATTATTATAGATGTCCTCCTCTTCTTCATCAATCTCTTCCCTGTTGCCTAGAAGGAGTCTCTGCCCATTTCTGTTGGCATTTCTAGGTGAAGGCTGCAACTCCTCATTCCATTTCCTATTTCTGTAGACAATTTTGGCAGTGCCTCTGCTCCTTCTGCTATAGAAAGCACGAATGGAGTTGTCATATAAATTGTTCTCCAAATTATAGGTAATAGGGTTACCCGTTCTATAAGCTATCTGTTGAAACATCTGATTCAGACTCCTTGCAATCTCAGACCCATCATAAGGACAGTTAGAGTGAGAGTGCCCAATATGGACACAGTTTAAGCAGAATTTGTGAAGCCTTTCATACTGAAACCGAACCCACTAGATGACACCAACATCCCTTTTCAACATTGCACATGGGGGTAATGGTTCAGCAGGTGACAGCCTCACTCTTACCCTCATAAACGGATGTTTCTTGGCACCACATCCTCCAATCAACTCTCAAAACCTGACTTGCAACACGAGCCAAATTTCCAGCAATTTGGGGTTGCTGGTACTCAAAAGGGAGATCCCAAAGTTGTACCCACATGTCGATGTAGAGCAGCCTCACTTCACGCAAGCTGCAATTTGGTCTCCATGGTAAGAAAGCTACCATTGCCCTTTCCAAAGATCAAGTATTTTCCCTCAGAGCCACTGATCTATCCACGTCATTGGTGAAACGAACAAGGAAACGGTCTCCATCTCGGCCCATAACTGTGGCTTGCCCCCTCAGTCTCCAATCTCTGTTGATGATGGATTGAACCCGCCAAGTGGAAAATCTTCTGAAATCGATCATAACTTCTACTAGATACTCAAAACATTCACTTCTCACGTTGGCAAGCTTATCTCTAGAAACTTTTCTTCCATCATTCCCCTCCTCCCTGTAAGCCTCGGTGAGGGAGGGAGTTGGATTCCCTGAAAGGTAGAATCCTCACTACTGTCACTATCTTGAGAGGATGAACTGCTATCAGTCTAACTACACTCTCTTGTAAAGCGAATCCTCGAAAGATTATCAGAACCACTCATTTGGTGAAAAGTTTTCTGTTTTTTGAAGTTGGAAAGGTGCTTTTCTGGACTGTGATCGAAAGAGAAGAACATAAAGGACCTTTTAAAGGGTGAAGGCGAATCAAAATTCTCCTCCTCCATTGGCTCATCAGCAGTGTGCTTCTGGCAGTAATGATTTTGCTTTTGGGGGGAGACCCAAAGGCGGCTGAGGCTCCCAATCCCAAACGATACCATCATTTATTGGTCTTGAAAAAGAACCCCAGAAGATAAAACGGCTCTTGAAAGTTACCTCGCGTGTGAAACTTTGATGATTAAAATTTTTGGGAAAGAAAAGGGTAGTTAATATGTCTGGAAAGGATAGAATTTGGAAGGGAAGAAGGCCGATGGAATTCCGGCCACTCCGATGAACTCCTCGGGATACGTGCTCTCGATCTCAAGAGAGAGAGGATAAAAAAAAAATGCTCGATAAGAGCTTTATGCTTAATAATTAATCATTTTCCTTGCCTCGATAAGAGCTTTATTGGTTTAGGGGGCAAGGGTACAATGCAAGTCATTCTTGCATGTTTACCATTGAAAATGAAGTCAGGTTTGGGCTTAAAGAATCCATACCATTAACAACCAACTACAAAATGGGCCACAAAAACTAGAAATTAAGAGCAAAGTTCAAAAAATTAACATCTACTTGGAATTTTATTTATGTTCTTGTAATCAATCAATATGAAATACACAACGAGATAAAGGAACACCGACAATAAAAGAGGTTATTCGA
Source organism: Corchorus olitorius (assembly GCA_001974825.2). Classification (NCBI taxonomy): domain Eukaryota; kingdom Viridiplantae; phylum Streptophyta; class Magnoliopsida; order Malvales; family Malvaceae; genus Corchorus; species Corchorus olitorius. Next base: position 41,865 of record AWUE01020665.1, on the reverse strand, counting down.
ACCAGGCAAGCATAATCAATCACAGGAAAGTATATCAAGGTCTATGATAGTGCAAAGCATTTGCAGGTACATCAACTATGGTTCTATACCATAACCAGCGTTTGATAAAGCAAATTGTTTGGACATAATTAACGCCTTCCAGATGCAACGGATTCAGCTGAAAAGAGATACTTCACACGTGAAAGAACAGAAGCATGAGCAGGATCATAAGGATGATCTTTGGAAGGGATTTCCAAGATTGCTGGAACAAGCTTATTGTAGCTATCAACTAAAAACCTTATCATGTTCGCGACCTGATAAAGTCAGCATAAGAGTTAGTTTTCAGAGATGATAACACCTTTACAGTAAACCCAAAAATTGCAAGCATGCTAGTATTTTAACTAATACTACATAATCCCTTTGCCAAACTTATTTTCCCAACTACAATTACCATTCACCAAACTTCCTCAATTACCATTTGAATAGGGCTAACTAGACAACTCAATTGCTAGAATCTCAAGAGTGACTGGCTATGCCGTGTTAATTTAAAACATGGCACAAGAATTAGCATAAATAAATCATGCAACAGGTGATTTCAGAATAACAGGCGACGGTAGTAATTGGTCGATTAATCATGTATTTCACCATCATAATTAACAGAAGAGAGCATAGTACATTTTGATATTATTAGAGAACTCAATATATGAGGAAACAATTACATATTGACTGATCAAAATAATTGCAATGTCTTCCCTTGTGGTAAACTCTTTGAATGCATCTTCAATAGTCTTCAATGTTGTTTCCGAGAAGAAACATGAAAACTATAATTGGCAAACAAACAAAAAAAAATGCGTCTAATGTGAAATGAGCTAGTTATATTGAACAACAATAGGAAAAACATATTAGTTTTACTGCCTCACAAGGTACCATGGTAGCATCCACCATCTAACATTCCCAATTTGAAAACGTTACTTTTCAAAACACTTCAAAGTGCCTGCTAACTTCCTCTAAGCATCCACTGGCATGACAATGCAAGTCATTGACAAGCAGGCTACTTGTTAACACTCATCCTAGTCTTAAGAGCTACCTAATGAGTTAAATCATTTCATAAATGCATTTGGAAACATCCCCCAGCAAATTGTGAAAATAGTAGTATGAATAATTACGACTTAAACCAAAAACTTCAGAGCATAAAAAATGCCAGTGCGGCTGCACAATCAAGATAACTTGATAGAATATACTATAGACTAACTACTAGGATATCTCTTGCTTAATGATTAATGATGGTTACAAAAGTTTAACAGTCAAGTAAATAAATCCTACTTCACCCCGGTCAGGGTCTAGAGTTCACCATAAGATTGAAAAAAAAAACTTGAGGAAATTCAACAAAATATGTAATTTGTATTACTGTAAACAATAAAGGAAAACCTAATATTGAAGAGAAAACATACTCGAATCAACGATCAGATAGTTGGTTTTTCTCCTTAAATCCACATTTCCAACTCCAGCCATCAAAAATCCAGTTACAGTATCCTGCACCGTATCAAATAAAAATTATTAAACTTATGCTAATAAACGGAAAAAGAATTAAGAAAAAAAAAAAGAACTTCCATTTACCTCATCAGCAATCATGGCAATCAATGCTGAGTTGCTTGTCTTAATTTGAGCTCTTCCCGCCATTTCTTTGAATAAAAAAAATCATGTTAAATAAATGATCTTTGAATCACAATTTTTTTTTAACAAAAATAAAAAGCAAAAGTTTGGCTAAGTTAATTCTGCTAGCTAATGATAAACTAAGTAGTGGCGTAGCCACAAGGTGGAATTGACTCACTGAAACTTAAAGTTCCTCAAGTCCTTCAACAATGGAACACGCAGCAAAAGAGATTCAACCAGCTATATTGAGCACAAAGAAGACAGTTAATGCGAAACCAACAGAAAAAGAAGCATCTTATGACTATTAAAATTGTATGATACTATGACAATATGGAACCAATAATCTTGCATTCACAATTCTTTTATTTGGAAACCTAATATCCTAAAGATGGAAAACAGTCCACAATAATATAGGCCACATCAAACAAACCATGGATGATAAATAAATTTCCTTCAAGATATCAAATTTTTGGGTAATAAGATTCAATGAATGACATATAGAAAGACCGATTCATTAAACATATGTTAAAATGTACAATTATAATTGTTCGATATTGATGTAAAATTAAAAATAATGAATTTTTTTATATAATTTTTTTTCCCATTTTCAACTATTTAACAGTGTACGCAATTAACCCTTTTCTTTATCTGTTTACAAGCACACACTTGTTGTGTATAGCTTCCAGTAGCAAAACCAACAACTACCAGAAATGCTCACAGAACTATTAAAACAACTAAACCCCCGAGATGAATCTCCAAAGAAAACGAAAAATTCCCAATTTTCCAAACAAATATAATCAACCATGTGAATGCACTTCTACACCAACTAAATCAACATTTGAGTTACCAAACCGTACGCATTCCAATTCAAGATTTGAATAACTATCGTTCCGGATTTTCAATAAACCCTTAAGAACAGATAGCAAAAATATGTTTATATAGCTTACTAACAATTCGAATTCAATTCCAGAAATTTAGTAAAAAATCTTAGCGATTAGCCACTCCTGGTATGCTTCCCAACAGATTAAAATATTGCATCCAAAAAGCACAAGAAATTACATATAAAAAGGAGTTGGAATCAATTAAGAAGAAACAGATGGAGAGAAAATTAGAGTACCAGCGAAGCAGAGGCGAAGAAGAAAGTAAGAATGAAAAGATTTGGCTGTGGAGAGAGCGAGAACCTGCACCTGAAGCTCTACGAGTCTACCCGGCGTTGAAGTCTTGTTTTATGGTTTGCTTAGGCGCAGCTCCGTTTGGTAGGCCTTTGTGCCCGTTTGGACCTCTCAAAGGGCCGAGGCCCGAAAGGCCTACCTGAAGCCTTATGTGCATTTCTTGGTAGAACCAGTTGTCCCACGTGGACAACTGGCCACTGGTAAAAATGCAAAAATCTCACTGCTCTTATAAACTCCAGCGGGCCCTTTAAAATATGCTATGCCTTTTTTAGCCCTTTTCATCCATTTTATGATTTAATAATTATGTTATCATTAAGAAATAGTATTATTATATATAGTAAATAAATAACACTTGTCATTTTTCTTTTCACATTATCAAATTATCTAAAACTTCAGAAATTATAAATTGTGAAATAAGAAAATAAATATAAAGAAGTCATTGCAAAAGGTAATAAATAATTAAAAATTGGGTATTATTAAAAATTGAATTAAAAATTGGAAATAAATATTATGAAGTTAATAAATAAATAAATAAATAATAGGGTACTATTTATTAACCATTAATTCATTAAACATATATAAATACCTATTTAATAAATAGAAAATAAATACTATATAATACTCTTTTATATTAACTAGTTTTTTGACCCACGCTTCGTGACGGGTTAAGAATTTTGTGAAACGATTTTATGTTAGTAGCTTGTAAGCAAAAGAAGTTGAAATTATTTCTACATCTATAGAAGCAGAAAGAACAAATTTGAAACAAAATTGGTGGAAGATTCCTATTATATTACAAACAATACGTACTAAAGTTTAAAAACTTGCCCAACCTGTAAGTTTAGAAAGTTTAATGTGAAAATAAATATATGAGATATTAATTGGAATATTGATGATTGTAACACTAATTATACAGCTGCAAACTTCATCAGAAGCCTTACATTTGGGAGAATCTGTCCATTCTTGTCATGCAGAGGGACTGACTGACTGGATCCCAAGTTTTAGCTCCAAGACAGGCAAACATGCTTGTCCACCAAAATCATCTTTTCTCAGACATGTCATATTCGTGTACTTCAATCCTAAGCAGTGCTTGGTCTGGAACAGTCAGGGGAAATGTGAATTCTTCATTCCATACAGGAGACCAATCGGCTTCAAATGTCCTTGTTTTCCATTTAGCTTCATCTCTTAGGACCCCAGCAATCAATCTGCAGTTTGGTTGGCTGATAAGAGTTGAAAGAATGCCTTATAGGAAATTATTTATGCATATGCTCATAGCTCATAGCTCATAGCTTATATGTATAAAAATTTATATTAGCAGAAATTTTAATGCAACTTTCCCAAATTATTTAATGCATATGCTCTTATGAAATGGGAAATGCTTCTATAATTAGCAATGAGAATCAAACTGAAATAAAGATAATGTTATTCATCAGAAAGCCATAAATTTTCTTCAAACCTTTGTGACACAAATTACAGATTTAATTGAATTTTCTCAAGTGTTTTTCTAATTCTTTGCAATGCTTACTCTAGACACTGATCTGGGTCAAGATTTAGTTACTTCACTGTTAAACCATTTGTGATTAGATCTTTAATTATTAAGCAAGAGATATCCTAGTAGTTAATGTATAGTAAATTCTATCAAGTTATATTTGATCGAGCTGCCACAATGCCATGTTTTTATGCCCTGGAGTTTCTGTTTTACGTCATAGTTATTCATATATGTCTGCTAGGTGTTTGTGTCTATCATGCTAGGTGTTTGTGTTTGAAAATTTTAATTTACATATTTTTGCTTTTGGCCCAATGAAAACTTGACTCCCGGTGTATTTTTTCCACCAAATAAAATGGTTAAATCCTGTTTTGGCCCCCATGATTTTTATTTTCTAATTTGGCCCCTTTGTTCTTTTAATTTGTCCCCATTTTTTTTTCAAACTGGCCCTTGATAATATTACAAATTAATTCCCTTTTAGATATAAATGATTCAAGTTTTCCTTAATTTATTTCAATCTATTTTAGGATTAATTATTGTATTACTTTATGGCAAATTATACAATACACCGTCAGTGGAATTTGGCAAACTACACAAGCGGAACTTGAAGGGTGATATGTGTCCTCTAGAAACTAGATTGAAATATTTAAAACTTAATTAATTCAAAAAATGGACATGTGTCAACTCCACAACCCGCTTGTGGAGTCCAAAATTTACACCGCCGGTGTATCAAATAATTACCCTTACTTTATTTATAGTATTATTATTCCTTAAGTTGTTGATGATTCAACTAATGACATTATTACATTTGTTAATTTACATTGGTTATATATTATCTTTAGCTTAACATAAATTTATATATGAATATATATAAAATTAGATGTTGACGGACTGAAATGTACTGTATATATACACATTGGTTGGCCCCCCAAAGAAAATTTTCTGGTTTCGCCCCTGCTTTGTGTAGAAGTCTGGTGGAGAGTATGTGTCGAATTGTGTATGGCTAAAGTCGAACCTCCATCATCCCCCACATACAAATTTTCACCGGTTAAGCAGCAGAATTCTATAACAAAAAGTTAGGATGTAAATCATCACTTTCAGTTTTGCTTTCTTGGCCTCCTCCTCGCTATTGCCTCCTCATCCTCCGCACGCCAGTCTTCATATAATCTTTTTACGCCTGATTCTGCAGCGTAATCTGAATTCTGGGGATCAGTCGTTATTATAATCTCAGTAGAGCAGTGGTTGCATTTATAATAAAACCTGACGATAATAATTCCCAGATATGTCTTGTCGGTAACAACTTCCTTGCGGCAATGAAATTTGGTGTCGTTGTCGATAATTTCGCCACAAGTTTTGCAACGAACTTTCATCGGCATCATATTCCGGACTTTCATCTGCTGGTTTGGCTATCGCAGGACCCGCGGAAGTTTCGACGGATCAAAGTCTGGCGGATAATACTTTTGTGAAACTTTTCATTCACCCATCTAATTTACTCGTTTCTGGTATGTATGATATTTTATATATATATATATATATATATATATTAGGGAAAGAGCAGAAAAGAATTACATAAAACAATTAAATGGCTCTAGGCCAAGCTACTCATAAGACATCAGCTGCGAGTAGCAATGTTGTAGTTTTTTTTTTGTGAAAAAAGCGATGTTGCAGTTATATATTTATATAGGTGAGAATTCAGAATTGTGAGGATTTTTGTTTCTTTTAAAATACAAATTAACCTCTCCTATCCCGCCTAGGATTAGGCTTTCTTTTTTTTTTTTTATGAAAAGCAACAACAAACTTGGTGAGCAAGGAATTTCCCAATTTTACCATTATTATATATTTCTACTAATTATACTTATGACTTTACGACTTTACTGGGTAAGACTAAACTAGAGGGAGAGATATAGAGTAAAAGCAAATTTAATAAATAGTAAACTAGACCAAAAACATTCTCATATATTCCCATAAGAAGTTCACGTTTCAGAAAATAGTACTGCTATTTTGGAAATACTTAGACATATACCAAGTAGTTAGTTACCTTAGGCTGAATCCAGTTCTCAGCCGAAGGAGGCAACGCCCGTTGCCATCCATGATCACCGCCACATATTTCGGCATCAACTCTTTCTTGGTCGTAGTTTAACATTAGCTTGCAGAATTAATATCAGCTTCTTTTTCTTTCTTTTTTTTTCTTTTTAAATTTTGCTTCAAAGATTGTTTCTTTAACGGGATTTTTATTTTTATTTTTAAAAAAAAATGGCGGGAAGAGCTCAAATTTTAAGACAAGCAGCTCAGCACTAATTGCTATGATTGCTGATGAGTTAAATGGAAGCTCTTTTTTCCTTTAATTTTATTTTTTCGTTTAACGACATAATTTTATTTTTTTTTCATATGGTGTAGGATACAGTAACTGGATTTTTGATGCTTGGAGTTGGAAATGTGGATTTAAGGAGAAAAACTAACTATTTGATCGTTGATTCGAGTATGATTTCTCTTTAATTTGCTTTTTCCTTTACTCAATGTAATACAAATTACAGATTTAATTGAATTTTCTCAAGTGTTTTTTTAATTCTTTGCAATGCTTACTCTAGACACTGATCTGGGTTAACTAAGATTTAGTTACTTCACTGTTAAAACATTTGTGATTAGATCTTTAATCATTAAGCAAGAGATATCCTAGTAGTTAGTGTATAGTAAATTCTATCAAGTTATATTTGATCGTGCTGCCACAATGCCATGTTTTTATGCCCTGAAGTTTCTGTTTTACGTCATAATTATTCATATATGTCTGCTAGGTGTTTGTGTCTATCATGCTAGGTGTTTGTGTTTAAAAAATTTAATTAAGTTACATATTTTTGCTTTTGGCCCAATGAAAGCTTGGCTCCCGGTGTATTTTTTCCACCAAATAAAATGGTTAAATCCTGTTTTGGCACCCCATGATTTTTATTTTCTAATTTGGCCCCTTTGTTCTTTTAATTTGTCCCCATTTTTTTCAAGCTGGCCCTTGATTATATTACAAATTAATTCCCTTATATATATAAATGATTCAAGTTTTCCTTAATTTATTTTAATCTATTTTAGGATTAATTATTGTATTACTTTATGGCAAATTATACAATACACCATCAGTGGAATTTGGCAAACTACACAAGCGGGTCCTAAAGGGTGACATGTGTCCTCTAGGGACTAGATTGAAATATTTAAAACTTAGTTAATTCAAAAAATGGACATGTGTCAACTCTACAACCCGCTTGTGGAGTTCAAAATTTACACCGCCGGTGTATCAAATAATTACCCTTACTTTATTTATAGTATTATTATTCCTTAAGTTGTTGATGATTCAACTAATGACATTATTACATTTGTTAATTTACATTGGTTATATATTATCTTTAGTTTAACATAAATTTATATATGAATATATATAAAATTAGATGTTGACGGACTGAAATGTAATGTATATATACACATTGGTTGGCCCCCCCCGAAGAAAATTTTCTGGTTCCGCCCCTGGTGTCTATGCCTGATTGATGGGTCATCTTTTGTTGTGATATGATGCCTTTGTTTTGGCATCATACACAGTTCCCAACTGTAAAGTTTTATGTTAATTACATTACATTAGCTTACTTTTGACACCCAAAACAAACAATGTTTTGAGTACTCTTTTATACTATTAGTGCAATACCTTATTGGTCATGAGGAGTTTGTTGAACCCTATTGTTTTTGATGATAACAAAATAAACCCAAGTATGTTAGCTAGTTTATCTACTTAGTGTGCAGTGAAGTCTTTAACAGTAGAAAGGTTGAGCATTGTATACTCTTAAAAAGAAAGCTTCATGAGTGACACTAATGTAGAAGGATGCCACAAAGCCTTAGGCGCATGAAGAGCTCAAAGTCTCAAAGAAAGATCATTTGAAGCCAAAGGCAACAATTTTAGAAGGCAAAGTTCAGAATTAAAGCTAAACAATCAAGCAAGCAGATTAGAAGAATATTCAAGTCAAGATAGAATTTTGAAGTCAGAAGAAAACTGGAAGATATTAGTGGGATTAATGATCTGGAGATTAAAGCGACTGGCAGCTACAGGACAAACAGTACGGATGCGCTGAAGCGATCAACGTCATATGGACGCGCTAGACTTGTCAACAGCTGGCGCGACTAAAAGACAAGAAAATGGGAAAGTAATTTGAATTTCCAACCAAAACGGCTAGTTCGATAGAGAGAGGTATAATTACTCAAATCTAACCGTTTGAGTCTAAGTTTTGGAGCATCATTGAAGATCAAATCACTTACTCTCTCCAGAATTTCAAAATCCCTAAAATCCAAGTCTTGCTCTCTTTACAGTTTATTCTTTTAGCTTGGATATTTGTAATAGCGCTTAAAGTTCATACCTTTAGATTGTTATGGGCCTGATTGTATGTATTTCGATCTCTTAGGATCATTTCTACACTTTGATACTTTGTTACTTGTGTTTGTTCAAGTGTGGGTTTGCACTTGGGATTGTTTTGAGAGTGGGTTTGCACTTGGTGGCAAAGCTTTGGTTTTGAAGTTTTGGGATTGTAAAAAGGTGTTGTGAAAACCAGATTAACTTCACTGTTTAGTGGATTTTAAAAACATTGGTATGGTATCCAAGGTAGAGGACGTAGGTGTGAAAGGCCGAACCTCTATAAATCGACGTGTCTCCAATCTTCCATCATTTCCTTAATCGTTCCAATTTTATCTTCTCTTACTCTTTTTACTCTTCCACTATTCAGTTGTTAACGTTTTTATTTAAATCCTTTATACTTTCACTTGCTTACATTTGTTGTTTATCTTTCCGCTTTGCATTAGTGACTTTAGCTGCATACTCTGAACTAGTGTCTTTAACACGTTTTTCAGAGAACTCAAAAATTTCGATTAAGTGTTATTCACCCCCCTCTAACACATCTAAGTGGACCAACAGAGTTGCATTAATTTTGCATTTGAACTAATAGCTGCATTTTTGCTTCTGATAAAGGTGAGATCTGTTGTATTCTTCTTCTTTTTTTTTGGTGAAAGTTGTATTCTTATTTTAAAACCAATATTGATACATATTCTTCTGGAAACCAAAAAACTCAACAACTTGGTCAAAAAGAAATGCACACCTAAGGAAAGTCTACAAACTCTTAACCTGTATATATGTCATTTCATCCATGACAGTCTTGCCCACAAAAGAGGTATCTGTCCTTAAGACATTCAGCAGTACAATTGGTGTTGTTCATATGGTAGCTTAATGGGTCCTTTTCCAATCAGGATATCTAAACCTAGTAACATATCCATCCACAAGTACTTTTCCAAGAACAATTTCTTAAGGCTCGTCCAAGTGGTGATTGAACCAGTAGGTAAAAGGTACAACCAATCTTTTGCACGGTCCACAAGAGTGAACAGAAAAGTTCTTAGCTTGAATTGATCTTTAGGAATACCTTGAATACTTGTAGATGCACAAGCAATCTGGAAATCTGTAAGATGTCGGTGAGGATCTCCTCCAGGCAGACCATGAAATTTGGGTAAAATCTGAATAAATCCAGATTTTATCTCAAATGTTCCAATCGTATCTGGGTATTGAATTGCTAAACGTTGTGCAGTAACGTTTGGAGCAGCAAGCTCTCTCAGAGTTCTAGGAGCATTGTCGTTTGCCATGTCTTGTAACGATGTTGAAGAAGCGGTTGAGAACTCGAAGGGGATGACTCCTCTCCTTGTTGTCGACTTGATCTTTCCTTCCTTAGTGAAAAAAGTGTTCTTTCTGGCTCAGGATCAAATTGTAAATCTTCTATACGACTACTTCTTGTGTTTGGCATGCAACTTCCTAGAAAAACAAAAACTTAAAAGAAAATTAGTAGTAACAGTTCTTAAACGAGAAATAAAAAATTAAAACAGAAAAATAAAAATTGAGATAATTCTTAGGGATGATTTAATCTTCAATCTTTTCCTTCCTTCCCCGGCAACGGTGCCAAAATTGTGATCGTGTCGTCAGCAAATCACAAGATAATCCCCACAAAAATCCTAACTAAGTAAATAGGGCAAACATGGGTCGAATCCCACAGAGAAGGGAAATAGACTTATCCAAAGATAAATCTTTTTTAAGAATTACTCAGAAACATTTAAAAGAAAGGGGATTAAAACAATTAAATGGAAAAGCAATTAAATAAGCAAATCTAAACTAAATCTAAGCTATGGCAATTATTAAAGAAAACAATAATAAGAAAGCATACTTCTTCTCCAATGGTAGAAATCAATCAATTTAACTATGGATCCTTGATTTAAAAGACGAATTTAATAATCTAATTATCAAAACAAGAAAGATCAATTTTACGTCAATGATACGTTCAATTCAAAGATTTATGCATCATGTAAAACATCAACAAAATTATTCTAATAACTCTTGATTAAACAATTGGTCTAGAGATAAATCCCTAACATGTGTATTAGATAAAATTTCCCTTGTGAGGCCTAAATTATCCCTATTATTCTTAACAATTAATTTCCCTTGTGAGGCCTAAAAATCGTTAAGAACAAAGCATTAAGAACAATTACTCACACATGCATATCAAGTATAACCAAACCTATTAACTCAAGCATATCACAGTCAAGATTTCATAATCCCATTGAGCGCCTTGTGAGCTATCCAATTTGTTACCAAACAATCAAGCTTGAATGAGTCGTTTTAAGCTTGATTTAAGAGTAGATCTATCCAGTTATATCAATACTGGCCACATAAATCAATAATCATCAAGATCATAAAACAAAACAGAGATTAATAAACATATTTAATCGAGAACAAATATCAAATTATAAGCACACAAATCTCACCATAATCAATTGATTGAAATCTCCAAAGGATAAAAAGTATTTAGAATTTAGCTACTCATGGATTTGGAAGAATCCATGAGAAACTTGATCATACTTACAAAGTAAAGGGGCGAAATCTTCCCTTGGCAGCAACTAGGAATATCGCACCTCTCTCCACAAAGAGAGGTGTCGAAACCTTCACCTAAAGCTAGAGAAAATCTAAAGAAAAATAGAAGAAAAGAATTGTGTATATGATGTATCTAAAATCTACATAAGGTGGGTATTTATAGTTGACTTAATAAGACTCCAAGTAGACTTAGGATTGGTAAAAACCGATCATAGGACGGATTCGACTCCAAGCAAAGTCTCCAAGTCTGTTTAGAGGTCTTCCTTGGGCAAAAATTAGGTGAAAATCGGACTTAGGCCAAAACTGGAACTGTGCAGAAACTTCAAGGGCAATTTCGGCATCAAAGATGGCAGAACTGGGCTTTGAGCAAAACAGAAAAGTTGTAGATCTTTGAGTCCTCTTTCCAACGCACTTTGAAACGTATCAATCAGAGGTCTGAGTCAAAAGCTATGGCCATTTTACAGAGACTGCGTAGAATCCTACTTCAACTAGGAAAAGGGTTGCGGGATTTGGATATTGACAAGGGCTTGGGCGCATGGCATAGGGGTTAAACCTGACTCCAATGTGGACCCAGCTGGGCTAGTTATGCTCCCATGTAAAATACTCATAAGCCCATGTCATCAGGATCTCTCCATAGCATATCTTCATTCCTTCGCGATTTAAGCTCGATCTTAGTTCTTTCTCCTTGAAATCTTTCTTCGATGATCTTCATGACTCAAAATTAACTTCAATTAATCTTCAATCACGAACTTCGAATCTCCAATTCTTCACTCAAAAAACGCTTAGTCCATATTTGTGACAAAAGTCATAGCTCCAAAAAGGGTGAAAAACAACAAGTTTTCATTTTTCTTCTCTTCAAGACCTAAAAACACAAATACTTGTAAAATAGGGCATAATCACACATAAAAATACCAAAAAGCATAGGAAAGTTATCATAAAAATAGGGTTAATTTTGGCTCGATCAGGACACCAACAACACCCTTGGCGCCCATCTGGAGTAACCCATGCGCCCAGGTGGATTGTTCATACCCCCATGTGCCGCACCAGCCGACAGCACTAGCCTTCAAGCCTAGCCCGACTCTGCATGTGCCCACAGCCGAAATAAGCCTTGAGCCCATGTTGACTCAACTTAGCCCCATGTCGTGTGATGTCATCTCTACCCTTATAAATACTCTCGTCACTCATTTTTACCACCCATCTCAAACATCTTTATCACCCATCTCCAACCCAAACACTTTCCATATACACCAAACACCTTAAATTTCAAAAACCATTCTTTTTAATCGTCACTTTTACCACTTAAATTATTTTTCTTTCATCTTTTTATCATCTCTAAACACTTACCCAATTTTTTTCAACCCAAATTTTCCACCCAAGTTCATCAATTTCTATTTTTTCAAAGTTTGGGGGTATTTGAGATTTCATTGGATTTGTGCAAGAGGAGGCTAAAAAAAGGATAAGAGACCACTTTTCGATTAATTGAAGGTTATTTGAGCATTAGGATAGCTACTTTGGATTCAAGAGTTTGAATTTTCAAGATTTTCTACAAGAAGACATAGTGACTACCAAGTGTTTGAAGAAATGTCAAGAAGAGAAAAATCTAGAGCTTCATCATCACAAGCACCACTGCAAAAAGACGATATGCAAGACACTCCAACACCATCATTGAAGACAAATTGCTTTCCACCAATATTGATCAAGCGTTTCGCATTAGCCAATTGAGGATAGAAGAGTCTCTTGAAATTGGAAGGAGGATACTACCCAAATTTGGTTAAGAAATCTTATGCAAACATGGATAAGGTACTTGAAAGGAGTGATTACACTATAACCACCATGGTTAAGGGTAAGCACATTTAAGTAAGTGAATCCTCTTTGCATAGAATGTTTAAGCTAAGGAATAGTGGTAGTATTTTCTATTTCACTTTCATTGATGGTAACCAAAAGACCTCTACTGAAGTTCATTGGAGATGAGATGAAGCTTTGCAAAGGTTTGCATTCCTCTTGGCATGAATAATAAAGGTAATATGATTACGGAGATGAGACAACAAAGGAATGAGATGAGAGTCTTTATAGGTCGAATGGAAGACGCCATAAGAAAACCAAGAAGAGGTCGTTAGCTCTTGTTGATTAACACTTATGTGATTTGTGATTTGCATCTTACATTTGCATTGCATCTTTATCATTATTATTGTTATTTGATATTGTACTTTGTTTGTTTTCTATGTTTTCATTGGATCGTAATTATGACTTTTATGCTATGATCGATGCTATGATTTGCTTGAATTACTTGATTGGGCATACACTTTTTTGTGAGTTGAGTCTTTTCTTAACACATCTATTTTTAACCACACTTATTGTTTTGTGTCACATGATTTTTCCAAAAATTTCAAAAACCCATTAATTTTTTATTTTTTGTCAAAATTCACATGCACACACATTGAGGACAATGTGTCTTTTAAGTGTGGGGGAGAGAGTCTATTTCAAAAGATCCATGATTTTTTAACTTTTTGACTAGAGGAGATTTTTTTTCAGAATTTTTTCAAGAAAAATTTAAAATTGTTTTTGAGTGCTTTCTAGCAATTTTTGGTTTAATTTCCAAGAGTATAGTCTTGTGTGATTTAGTTTGGTTTAAATACATTGGAAATATTTTTCAAAATTTTCTTATGCAAAATTTCATTCTTTGATTGATATGAAATTGATAAGATTTTTCATACCTTATTTCTAATTGAAAAGGTATTACTTCTAGAATTTGCTTAGTCACCCTTTCGAGGCGACATGCTCATTTGATTTTTGGTATTCATTGAATTGAAAATTCATGCATTTAAGATTACCCCTCTTAGCCTAAAAAGCCTACCCTTTGAAAGACAATAGTAGTGAACCCTTTCGAGGCGAAATATATACATGCTCATTCGATTTTTGGTATTCATTGAATTGAAAATTCATGCGTTTAGGATTACCCCTCTTAGCCTAAAAAGCCTACCCTTTGAAAGACAATAGTAGTGAACTCCTTTTGAGCCCAAAAGTAAAAATTAGCCATTATTTTTCTTGTTAGCCACATTCACCCAAAGAACCTTTACCCTTTTAAAGAAAAACAAGTTTCTCTTAGCCTTTTCTCATGATTAGTGAAGTATTGATTGTTGATGAGACTATAAAAAGAATAAGTGTGGGAGAATCTACTATGACAAGTGATTCCATGGAAGCAAGGGAAGGTGATTGTTAATAAATATAGAAGAGACATTGGTAATTTTGCAAAATTAGCATGATTTTCAATAGTTGTCCCTTTAAAAAAAAGTGAAAAGAAAAGAATGAACATGATTCTGAACTTGATGAATTTGAAGTATTTGAAGAATTGAAGTGATTTTCAATGAAGAAGGAAGAAAGTGTAGTTTTCAAAGTCAATGGTGGGTTTTTCAAGGTACATCTACCTATAGCATTACTTCACTTTTCTTGAGAATTTTCTTTATTATATATCCCTATCCTTTCTTTGTTAGTCCACTTCACCCTTCAGCCCCATTACAACCCACGATTATCTATTTCAATTCAGTGTGTGCTAAATTTCTTATGAGTATGATCATCAGTGGAGATTGGATGACTATGTGAACCTATAGTAAGTCTAACTTGTCAAAATCATAAAAAGTGTATTTATATGCTTTTCCAAGGTATGTTGATCTTAAAAATTGTGTTGATTGATAGGATTGATTTTTGTGCATGGTTTATTTGAAGTCTATGGCCTTTGTGTTTTTACTAACCTTTATATTGCATGATCAGAAATTGTGAATTAAATTCTTTTGTTGTTAGTAGTACTCTCTGTTTTCTAGAGTTTGATTTCTCTAGTCACTTTTCTATTTTGTTTTTGAGTTTTTAACTTTTTAACCATGTGTCTAGTCAGTTTTCAACATGTTTGTGGGTGTCGTCCTAGTTAAGTAAACTTTCAGTTGACATAGCACCTCCAATGTAAACATACATTGGTTTAAAGGCTTGCGTCACGTGATAAGTGCCGCCGTGCACCTACGAAAATGGAATTTTTATTTGTATTAGTTTAGCTAGTTTAGTTTTAGTCTTAGTTTTTGTTTTCTTAGTTTTTTACGTACTAGTTTGCTAGGGACTAGCAAAGGTTAGGTGTGGGGGAATTATGATCAGACCAAATATGCCCTATTTTTATGGTCATTTTCCTATGCTTTTTGGTATTTTTCTGTGTGATTATGCTCTATAATGCAAGTATTTGTGATTGTAGGTCTTGAAGAGAAAAAAAGTTGAAACATGTTGTTTTTCACTCTTTTTGGAGCTATTTTGATGATTTATGACATAAATATGGACTTAGCATTTTTGAGTGAAGATTTGGAGATTCGAAGTTCATAATTGAAGACTATTGGAGTCAATTTTAAGGCATGAAGATCATTGAAGGGAGACTCCAAGGTGGAAGAACTAAGATCGAGCTCACTCGTAAAGGAAAGAAGACATGTTGCAAAACCATCCTGTCGACATGGGCCTATGAGCATTTTACATGGGCGCATGAAGGAAGGAGTTGGAGGGTGGGGTGCACTCACAACCAAAACAGATAAGAATATCAAGTCATAAAATCATGGTTAGCAATAAAACAGGTACATAAAATCATTTATCATTTTCATAAACAAGTGGGCTGCCAATAAAACCTATCCGGAGTGACTTTGGCCCGAGTCAAACTCCGGAACCGTAAGGGGCATTTTCGTCATTATCAAATAATTTAGTAAAAACATCATTTTTCTTATTTTTTCCAAACAAACTCGTTCCCCTGACGTTGGCCTGGGTCTGGTACTGCGTGGTGGCCGCAGCACACCCAGTTTAGCTCCCCCATGCACACGCCGAACCGGTGCAAATATATGGCGTGTCGGGCCTGGAGCGACGAACCATGTGGATCCAAATCAAACCATGGTCCGCCAAGTGAATTTAACTACTAGCTAGTATAACCAATAACCCAAGTCATACGTACTCGCTGGACCGCGCCAGTCCACAAGTCCCCGTATGCTTATCAACAATTCAAAATCATATACACAGGTAATTCATGCACCCAAAATCATTTAATAAAACAATTTGTAAATCATCTAAATAAAACAGTATAAAACAGTTCCTCAACGGGTTCTCCGTTGAGGACAGCCCACTCACAGTTCAGGGGACTCGTACACCCCCAGATTCAGTCCACTGTGAGCCTAGCCGATGTCTCGATCAGCGCCTCAGCCGTCTGATTGAGAAGCACGTAGAACACAAGAGAATCATTAAAACCAGTATCGTAATCAAGTTTATAAACCACAGTAAAACAAAGACATTCAACCAGAACCAAGGTAGTAAACCAAAGTACCAAAACAGTTAGATAAAATAGAATAAAATCGCAAGAACTCATAACCCAGACCCACAATCTAATATCGAGGAGTTTAGCGCGTCAATTTATGTCCTATAAGGTTCTAGTACAAGTCTCAAATTCCAAATACACTTTCTAGAGCTGATTTGATCAAATTTGTCCTTTAAGGACAAAACTGTAATTTTATTCGACCAAGGGCAAAACGGTAATCTAACATACTAGTGCTCTTACGGTGATCCTCTAACCTTACATGCTCAATTAGAGTTTTTAGATAAGCCGAATCCTTTTCTGGGGACAAAATTGTAATTTTACCTATTCAAGGATAAAATGGTAATTTATATCTTTCCTAGGTACCACAACATACATACGGATTTATTGATGTGAGCAATGTAGTCAAATCTTCTCATTTACACCCTTAGGGGTATTTTCGTAACTTGATGACATAGGGGCATAATGGTAATATTGATAGGTCGAGGGTATCACAGTAATTTTTACCCAAAAAGGGTCTTTACGGTAGCTTTCCACTCCTGAATATACGATCTTAATGTTTAATTATTTGTATCGCGCTTTTAGGGGTAAAATAGTAAATTTGCCTATCAAGGGTATTTCGGTAATTTCAGTCTCTCAAGGTATGGTGACATTCCTTATGCGTCATAGTTGTTGACCCTAGTCAACCCGACTCAAAATCGTAGCTCAACGGAATAGATTAGTACATTCTTACTAATTAGGGGTAATATGGTAATTTACCCACTCCAAGGGTAAAACAGACATTTTATGATTCTACAAATATTACGGAGTAATACGTTAACCGCTTGGGGTTATTGATGCAGCCGACACCATCGAATTCGTTAAATTCCTCTTCAAAGGGTAGTTTTGTAACTTAACATTTCAAGGACAACTTAGTAATTTTACTTGTCCGAGGGTAATATAGTAACTTCATTTCCCAATTTATTGGACCCAATTCTTTATTTCCAAATTTCTCTTTATTTTCCTTATATTCTTTTTCCCTTTCTTTTTCTCTTCCTTTTTCTTTTCTTTTTTTTCTTATTTTTTCCTTTCTATTTTATTATTTATTTATTTATTTATTTTATTTTATTTTTTTAAACTTTGGGCCTCACATGGTCCAAACACCAAGCCTAGCACGCTGGGCCGTGCTGGCCCGCGTGCTGGGCTTGCGCCTGGCCAGCCCATTTAGTTTTTTTTTTTTTTTTACACTTTTTTTTCTTCTTCTTCTTCTTGCCGGACACCCACCGGAGGCTGGTCGGAATCTTGAATTTTCCAAATTCCGGCAACACCTATTTTTGGCCAATTTGAACCATTTTACAACCCTTTTTCACCAAATTTCATCCCAACATTACTCCTAAACTTAAGATCAATATATTACAAGTCCAAAATTAAAACTAAAACACCAATCAACACCAAACTTATCAATCCCATTATAACTTAAACCAAGATACTTACCCATGAAATCAATTTCAACTTCCCTTGCTCCCATTGCTCCAAATTTGAAACTTGCATTGATAAATCATCATCCACTCCTCCAACAACAACAAAAATATGAAATTAAAAATGGTTTAATTAACACCTTCAAAATACTTCTGCCAAAAAAAAAAACACCTTCAAAATACCAAATCCAACTCAAAATCTTCCACTTACCTTCACTTCTTGATACTTCCCCAATAGAAAATAATATTACAAGATTTAACCATTGTTTGAGTGGGCTTGGAGTGAGTAATCCAATGCTTTAATTGCATGTTAATTCTACTAGCAAAATTGTTGTGATATTGAAGAGAGAAAGAGACAAGGGTTCGGCTATATAGAAATGAGAAATGGTGAAGTCGGGTGGAGGAGAGGAAGTAAAAGAATAAATGGGGCTCTCTTTAACATTTTGGTTAAATTGCCTTTAGCCCCTTCATCCTTTACATGTGTTTTCTTTCTTTCTTTTTTTTTCAATTTGGTCCCTTGAACCAAATTACAAGTATCACAACCTTTACAATCAATTCTTTTCCAAGCATCTTTGCTACCATGAAGTTGATAATAAACAAATCTCTCCTCACTAATCTATCAACATTATGATGTCTAACCTTTACAATAACTATCTAGGGCTTCACCAATTGATAATTAAGTTTAAAATAGTTAAAACACTAAACTAAAGACTTTTATAGACATCGCATGTAGACCACATGCAAACTACATGACTATTGTATGAAACTTACAAAGGATTACAATTCAGCCCACCAATTCAAAAGTAGGTGTTTTGTTCCTTAAAAACCTTTACACCTCCCCCGGACTCTTATCTATGGATTTTGATGCTTTTGATCTTAAGTCATTAAGACATCGATTCCACAATCTATTTTTTATTTCAGATTCCACCATTTTTGGTTTATGTTTAGGGTTAGAGACATCCTTCCACCTCCGGAATTTATATTTGAAACGGCTCAGGTGGATAGCCTCCCTAGTAAGATCAACTTAAGACATCATAGATAGACCAGCATGTTGAAATAATTCATCTAATCTCAACCACTCTAGAATTTAGAAAGATTAAAATGGTAAATGCAACATTCTTTTTCACAAATTTTACAACATATGATTTCCTTTTCAGTAGTTATTTTTTCTTATGGTTCCAATTAATCCATTATCTTTTTTTAACTTTTCTAAGGTTCATACACATGGCATGATTTGAGCCATTTATATAGTGCGATCTTAATCATCAAATACATCTCTTACCCATAAATAGTGATAAACTAATATAGATAAAGATTAGCTTATATATCTCATTTTCTTATTGTAGGTTTGGAGATATTGCAAGTTTTTTTTTTTGTAAACAATAAATTGTAGATGAGGTCATTCACCTTATCTTTCAACTTATAAGGACTAGCAAATTAAAAGATCAAGTCACCATCCACTTAATTAAAGTAAGATTAACCAAGCTTAATTTAGCTTAAAATGATAGTAATGGTACTACACTCCATATATCTTCATGTTATGAATAAATGAAGAAGACAAGAAAAATAAAGTTTTAGACTAACCTCACTCCATAATCTAGCTTCACTCCATGTGCCCAAACCTTAAGCAACTGGCAGTTGTAGATTCGCTCATATGAAGTGAGAGCACCTTTTTTTCTGCTATTTCTTTTCTTATAGTTTCATGCTCTTGATGCTGGAAGAGCTGATGATATTCCAAAATGTTGTTCAAGAGCTTAATGTCGCACAGACATGCCATCTCCTGGGAATGGCGATTGGCATTTCTCATCTCTGAGACCTTGCTCTGACAGCTAGCATACCAACTTAAAGCCCATGTACCAAAGAGTACGATTTTACGAGGGATGACACGGAAAGGAAATGGAGCCATAGGAATGAGAAAAGAAGCTCAAGGTCGGCGCGAGAGAAAAAAAAAACGACGGCTGGAAAGTTTTTTAGCTAAGATAAGAAAAGAGAAAAAGAAAACGCGGTAGGGTTAGGGTTTTTTCAAGGTTCTCGCTTTACACGTGTTGGAGATATTGCAAGTTTGCAACGAAAAGGAGAACACCGAGGGATTCCAGATAGGGTTTTTTTTATTACAAATGTATCTTTTTTTTTTCCTAGCCAAAAGAAAAGAAACGAAAAACACTATGTATAGTAGTTTCTTATTTTTGTGTTTTACTACTTGAAAGCAATGTGAATCCAATTGTGTAAAATGTACATGAATCCAATTGAAATCAATGTGATCAGAATTAAGATTGAATCTTTTCTTATATTTTGTGATCTTTTTATTTCTTGGATTTTAAGTATAAATTATGAAATAAAGAATTTAATATACGTAATATCTTACAATGTTTAGAAAATTAAAATAAATTAAAAAGTGCTAAATTTTTAGAAATTATTTGTAATTATAGACATTTAAAATATAATTTATTAATATTTATACAATGATGAGAATAATTTGTGCCAACATTTATAAATGTCGTTATAGTATTTTGAAGCTACGTTTAATAAATGTTTGAATAACTAGTGTTGATAAGACCAAATTTAGTGCTTATTTTTATGCGATTTTGCCTTGTTTTGGTAGTCGTATATGCTTATTTACCTTCATATTTCTCATATTTGTGTTTTCAGGCCCATTTGGAGCTATTATTTAAGAAGATGAAGATTTAAAGCAATTTTGGATCAATTTGGAGAAACTACTGATTTTGGTCCATTTTGGCCCTTTAGGCCCATTTGAGCCCATAAAGTCCGGAAGGAAGCCCGAATCAATCTGATTTCTCTGGGCCCAATTCATATGTCTTTTATCCCAAAGAGGCGTTCCAAACCCAATCAGCAATTATGATGCAGTAATTAATTGGAAAAGAAGAAATTACAAATCCTAGTCAACGGAGGATTCACAAGTGCAGTTTCGGTATAAAATTCATATCTTTTGATCTAGAGCTCAGAAAAATGTAAATGAGATACCGTTGGAAAGAGAACTTCAAGCTCTACAACTTTTCCTTTGACCTTGAGAGCCAATTCTGCCATCAAGATTGTCGATTTTTCCCTTGAAGATTTCTGGACAGATTTGACCAATTACCCAAACGACTTGGGAAGCCTTAACCGACTTGGAGGTTGCTTGGATGGGATTTGCAGCTGTAATTGATTGTGTGGAACACTCCCATTGGCCAAGGAAGATCCTAATTAATGAGGATGATCTACTTCAACCAATTAGAGCTTTTGCTTGGAGACAAAGTTGATGTAAATCCTAGTTAGAGTAGGATTAGGAAATTAGATGTCTATCTTACCCTTTGTGCAGCCATGTCCAAGGGCTGGTATTGTTTATTATAAGGGTAGGATGTGTCCTACGTTTGCCTATAAATAGGTAGGATTATTTCAGGATTTGTCATAACTGATCAGAAGACAGAATTTGCAAAACCCTAGGGAGGACTTTCCTATGGATTGCCGCCCCTTGGGGGCTGCCATACTTGGACGAAATTCTTCTTCTTGTCTTGTAGATTGTCGACTCATGGTTGTTTCAAACATGAATGAGTAAGTTCTCTTAATACTTTTCTACTTTGAACCCCGTTGTTATGAATTAATCGACTTTATCCATGGTGAGATCTTGTGCTTATGTTCTTTATCAATTAATTGATGATTTGATGATGATCTATTTAGATTATGCTTGTTTTGACATGTCTTGCATGATTGAATAAATTAATTCATTGATTTGAACTTTAACAAACAAGTTTTCAATGCTAACCTTGATCTTATTGATTATGCTTAATTTGATTTCTTGTTAGGTTTGAGCTCCCATAATTAGATAATCAATTGATCTATTGCTATATTAGATTTGGTGAATCTTTAGTAATTGAATCTAATTGTTGGTAGCAAGATTTGGAAAATTGGTGAAGCATTAGTAACTAATTTATTGAATTGGGTTTAGAATTGTTCTTATGCCTTTAAGAAGTTTTAGTAATTTTGTGCATATGTTTGGAGTGTCTATTGATCTTTATGCTTTGTTAATTGCATGATTCAAGAAGCTTTAGTATTGAATTGAGTAGTTCATAAAAGGGTTAATTCTGTGAAGCTTTAGTAGCGTTTTAACTATCTTTTATATAGATTGAGGTTGGATGAAGCTTAAGTAATCTAAATCTCTGCCAAAGACTTGTTCAATGCTTAATTGATTTGTTGGTTTTCTTATTGCTTTCTTAGTTAATTTAGATTTCTGTTTGATTATTGTTTTCTTTTACCCAGATGCTCTTAACGTGTTTGTTCTTGAGTTGTTTTGATTAATTAACAACCCCATGTCTTCTATGTGGGATCGACCTTGACTTGCCCTAGCTACTATATTTTATTATTGTTTGACGACAACGATCAAGTGTCAACATTTGTAAACGTGGGTATAATATTTTAAAATGACGTTTAACAAATGTCATGATATAACATCTATAACAACGCTTACAAATGTTGAAATATGTCGAAATCAAATGATGTAAAGAACTTGTTCCGACATTTGCAAACATCGGTATAGTGTTCTATAGTAATGTTTAATAAATCCCACGATATAATATCTATACCAACGCTTACAAATATCGGCATACGTCGAAATCAAATGATGTAAAGGACTTCCGACTTTTGCAAACGTTGGTATTGTGTTCTATAGCGACGTTTAATAAATGCCACGATATATTATCTATACCAATGCTTACAAATGTCGGAATACATCGAAATCAAATGATATGAAGAACTTGTTCCGACATTTACAAACGTCGGTATAGTATATATATTGTGACTATTGCTAAAAATCGCAAAATCAATCTTTAAACATCGGGAAAAAATGGGTATCGACGTTTTTTAAAGTGTCACAATAAAATGAAACGACACGGCAAATTGTGACATACTTTACAAACGTCGGTATAGACCTTTTTCGATGTTTTTTGAACTTTTTGCGGCATATGACATACGTCACATAAGAGATTTTTTCCAGTAGTGAATGATTAATTGGGATTTAGACACTTCATGTCGGTCTCAATTTATCTTTTCTAGGCTTGAAGTCTTAGCCAGTATTACTGGCGGGTTCCCGGATAGTGTTCCTCGTATAATCATTTGGTAAAAATTGCATCAACAGGAAATACATCCATCATGTGCATTCATGCATATAAATTAAAATTAGTGGATATTAGAATAATCAATCAAAAAGAAAAGGAAAGGAAAAAAAAAAGAAAAAAATATTTTTGGCTTTTTCATTTTCAAAAAAAAATCAAAAAAAGGTTTGTGTTTGTAATTGTTCTATTCAAATTTTCAAACGAAGGCCAAGAGTCTTATCTTTTCAAAAAATAATAAAATGCTTTCAAAGTTGAGAGTATAAGAATTTAATTTCAAAATTAAAGGGATATTCCTAAAACAAAAATAGGGCTTCTTTCAATTTTTTTTTTTTTTAAAAAGGAATTTTTCAAGGAAAAGGGTTTTCCAAAATTCAAGGCAATAAGAAAAAAAAAACAAAAAGAAGTTTCAAAATTAAAAAAGAGTTTTTAATCATATTAGAGAATTAAAAACAGTTTTCAAAATCTAAAGGGAGATTCAAAATTCAAAATCAATAAGTTTTGTTTTTAAAGGGGAAGGTTCCCATCTTTTTTCAGTTTTCCAAAAAAGGAAAGGTTCCCATTAACATTTTCTATCCAAAAAGAGTCATTTTTAATCCAGATTTGTAAAAATCCTTTCTTAAGGAACCCAGAAGAGAAGCCAACCCTTTGAAAGACAATTGTAGTGAATCCCTTTGAGCCATATATATTAGCCATATATTTTTGTTCTTAGCCACACCAAAGAACCCTTACACTTTAAAAGCATAACAAGTTTCTCTTAGTCTTATCTCATGATTAGTGAAGGATTGACTTGTCTTGATTGGTTCGTGATGAGACTATGAATAATAAGTGTGGAGGTCTCCTACAATAACAAGAAATTCCATGGAAGCAAGGGAGAGGTGATTGTTCTACAAAAAGAAAATAAAGGGGAGAAGAGGCTAAGTTTTTCAATTTTGTAACTTTTCCAATAGTTGTTCCCCTGAAAAATGAAGTTAAAAAAAAGTGAAAAAGAAAAAAAATAGAATATGATCCTTGAACTTGAAGATGGATTGAACTTGAATGAAATGAAGATGAAGAAGACTCCAATGTAGAAGAAAGAAAGTGTAGTTCTCCGTTCCAAAGTGGGCTATTCAAGCTACATATTCCCATAAGTAGGACTTCACTATTCTTAAGATCATTTGATATATCCTATCCTTTCTTTGTTAGTCCACTTCACCCTTTAGTCCCATTACAACCCATGATTAATGCATTTCAATTCCTTGTGTGCTAACTTAATTGAGTGTGATCTAATAGTGGAGATCGGATGACCTTGCAAGTCTATGGTAAGTTTTCCTCGTCAAAATCATCAAGAGTGTATTTATACACTTCATCAAGGCATGTTGACCTTAAAAATTGCATTATTGATTGAGGTGATTTTGTGCATGGTTTATTTGAAATTCATGGCCTTTGTATTTCTTCTAACCTTTATTGCACTTGATTATAAATTGTAGATTAAATTCTTTGCTTGTTAGAAGTACTCTGTTTTCTAAAGATTGATATTTCTAGTCAATGTTTTCATAATGTTTGTGGGTGTCCTCCTAGTTAACTAAACCCTCAGGTGACTATAACACCTACTTTATAGACATATGGAGGTTTAAAGGATTGTGGTATACGCTAAATGCCACCATGCACCTACAAAAATGGAATTATTAAATTGTTTTGTTTTGTTTTATTGAGTCTAGTTTTTGTTTTGTTAGGTATTCTACACTGGTTTGCTAGGGACTAGCAAAGGTTTAGTGTGGGGGAATTATGATCAGACCAAAATATGCCCTATTTTTATGGTCATTTTCCTATGTTTTTAGGAGACTTTATGCTTTATTATGCTTGATTAAATCTTATGATGGTCATATTTGTGTTCATAGGTATTAAAGAGATGAAAAGTAAAAATATGATGATTTTGACACTTTTTGGAGCTATTTTTATTGAAATATGACACAATTATTCAAGTGGATTTTTCAAAGAAGATTTCTAGATTCAATGCTCATGATTGAAGAACCTTTGAAGCTGATTTTGATGCTTAAGGAAGCAATGAAGAAAATTGCTACAAGTTTCCAAGGTGAATAGATCAAGAACATAGATGATTGAGTCAAGAAGAGAAGACATGTTGACGAGTCGCCTGTTAACCTGGGCACCTGGGCATGTCAGCTGAGCGCCCAGGAATTATCGGGCAAGCCAAATCCGCGCACCGTCCTTGTGTCTTCCTCTTGAAGCTACTCCAAATGAATCCGATTTCAGCGAGACTTTGGGAGAAAACTCATATCTTTTGATTCCGATGTCCAAATGAGATGATTTAAACTATGTTGGAAATCTAACTCAGAGATCTACAACTTTTCTTTGAAGCTCAAGTTCCCGTTCTGCCGTTAAGATGGACGAAAATGCCCTTGAAAATTTCGGACACTAGCAGTTTTGGCCCTGATTGCGATTTTCACTTATTTCAGCACATTTAACTTACCTAAACCGACTTGGAGACATAGTCAACAGCTAGGCACGACCCTAGGATTAGTTTAAGTCAATCCTAACTCTAATTGGAACCCTAGATAGCCTCCTATAAATACCTACCTAAGTAGAAACACTATATACAACTTTTCTCTTATTAGGTTTTGAGTTTTCTCTCTTTCTCCTTGGGCAACCGCCCAAGGCTGGGAAGTTCTGTAAGTTTTCTTATTTTATGGTTTTTATGGATTCCACTCAATTCATGAGTGGTTAATCCTTTATACTTCTTTTCCTTTGGTGATTTCAATCTTTAATTTATGGGGAAACTTTTGTTTTTATAATTTGATATTATTTCTTGATTGAATATGTTTCTTAATCCTTGTGCTTAATCTTATGAAAACATTTTTTATTGATTAGAGCGATCGGCTAAACTTGATAATTGTGCAGGTTATTGCTAAGTCAAATTTAGATGTAGAAGTCAGATTTGATTGTTTGGTAGCAGTTGATCACTACTAGTCATAGGCTCAATGGGATTGTCAAACCTTATGAATTCTAAGCCCTAGAAAGCTAGAACTATTAAGTTTGGTTATATTTATTATGCATGTGAGATTGAATATTCTTAATGCTTTATTCTTGATGAATCTGAGGCTTAGAAACTAAGGAGGATTCTTGAATAATAGGGTTAATCTTTGGGCCTAGCGGACTGAGGTTAACTATTTAGCATGTTAGGAATTGAAGTACGCTTCGAAACCTAGACCAATATATTTAACTGGGGTTGTTGAATGAAGTATGATGATATTTTATTTCTTTTAATAATTGATGCCTAAGTCGTAGGATAGATTTCATTTGGGTAAAATTAATGATTACCTAGTTTGACAATATGAATATCAAATTCATGTTTTGTGTCAATGATCCATATCTTTCAATTGATTAGCTTTCTAGTTTAATTTTACTTTGCTTTATTTTATAATTGTGATTTTAATCCCCAAATTTCTTAAAGTGTTTTCTTAGAGTGTTTTGATCTTTGATAATTGTTTCCACCCTTCTCTATGGGATTCGACCCCTACTTGCCCTAACTACTTAGTAAGGTTTTGTGGGGACTTATTTTGTGATTTATCGACGATTCAATCAAATTCTTTTGTTCCTTGAGGCCAAAAGCTATTTCCTGTCGGTTATCTCACGCAACTACCGCAGGATTTCTTTACTTCATTTGGGCACCATCTTTGTAAGCCTACTTCGTCTTCTAGGGAAGCTGGAGCCGACTTGAATCCACTACCGATTCGAACCAGGTCTACTTTCGCACAAAAAGGCTCCCACAATCCCTCTACTTTTATTTTGTACAATTTGGTCCCTCTACTATCAAAAGTGTTCCTCAGCAGTTCCTGTCGTCACTGAGCCCTGACAGACCCGTTAAAATGGCTGACATGGCACTAACGTCGTCTACTATGCTGACGTAACATCCAAGTGTCACTGACATGTGACACGTGGCATATAATTTAAATTTTAAAATCGATTTTTTTATTAAAGAATAAAATTGAAAACAATAAAAATAACTAAGAGGTCCCTTTACTATACTAAAATGTGCATTTTGGTCCCTTTACTATCAACTTTGTTTTTCGCGGTCTCTGTACATTAACAATTTTTTTATTGTAAAAAATTAAAAAATTAATGAAATTTTCTTTTAATTAATTTGGATTAATAATGTACACTACAATCTCCAATCTGGAAAAAAAATGAACAATTTTCATTTTTATTCAAAAAAAACCAAAAATTAGGGGCAAATATGCAAATGGGTCCCTGAAGTGAACTTAGTGAGTAATTGAGTCCCTGAAGTGGAGTTAATTGAGCAATTGGATCCCTGACTCATTTTTTTAAAAACAAATTATTTTTTTAATCAAAAAATATGACGTGGCAGATGAAACGTCAGCATATTTGACGGCGTCACTGCCACGTCAGACGGTTTAACGGCACATTGGACGACCACTAACGAAAAGGATCTGATTGCCCAATTATCTCCACTTGAGGGACCGAATTACATATTTTTCACTTGGGGGACCAAAATGCTATGATCACTCCACTTGAAGGGCTCATTCTGTACTTTTACCAATTAAGTATACCTTACTATTAAAGTTATCCCCAAACTGTTATATGTTCAGTATTTGGCTCTTCTCCTGTTGACATTTGCCCAAAGTTGATTGGTTGGGAGAAAACCAATATATATTATTATATATTTTGAATTCTAAATAATATTCAGAACATTGAACAAGAACATTGAATTATAATCAAAGTAAAACTCTATTTCCTTTTTCCAGTAGATAATTTTTTTTAGGAATCCAGTAGATAATTATTTGAGTAGACATTAGAATTCTAGCAATATTTCCTTGAATTTAACTTAATTGTTAAGGGACGGATCCATGAACTATGAGCAGTGGGGGCACAATAATAATGATGCTCTATGAGTATTCATAACTTGAAATCGTTGCAAAATCTTTTCATTATCAATGATACAAAATACATATTTCTCTATATATGTAACTAACTCAATATTTACTTAAAATATTTAGATGAATAATATCTCCACGTCGTTAATGGTTGTTTGTTGTTTTTTTTCCTTCTCTCTCTCTACTTGTAAATGATTGTATCAAAGGTTTTTTGGCTTAATACCCAAATTAGCCCCTTAACTATCCATTTTGGGACAAATTGGCCTCTTAACTTTTTTTTGGGACAAATAAATCCCATAACTTTTAAAAACGAGACAAATTAGCCCTTTTCTGACAGACCATTTAACGTCCGGAAGGTGAGGGTGCGTTTAACTTCCGATTAAGGAGATTCTAGCGGCGTTTGAAAGATCTCGACGAGAAGAATATGATGGTCAGGGAGGTGAAAAAACTAAGCAATTGAAAATTTTCAGATCTCAGGTCAAATTTAAAACTTTGACTGGAAAGTGTGGTCTTATTCGGAGTCGGAACGGGCCGAATTTCTAATTTGTGACTCTCTGAGGGATGTCGGATCTGGTCGTTGTGAAGGTGAGAAATGATAATGAAGAAAATAAGCGATGCCGGTCTATTGGCATCGAAACGGGCTAAATATATGATATGTCACTCTCTAAGGGATGTCGGTCTTATTCGCTTCATGTTCTTTGTTATTTTTTCTTGCCTCCACAATCAGTAGATCTAGCATCCTTGAAATAGTGACATATCGGAAATTCAGCCCGTTCCGACGCCGAATAAGACCTCACCTTCTAGTCAAACATTTAAATTTGACTCGATATCTAAAATTTTTCTATTGTTTTTTTTTCTCACCTCCCTGACCATCTGATTCTTCTTGTCAAGATCTTTCAAATGCCGCTAGAATCGTCTTAATTGGAAGTCGAACGCGCCCTCACCTTCCGGACGTTAAAGGGTTCGTCAGAAAATGGCTAATTTGTCTCGTTTTTAAAAGTTATGGGATTTATTTGTCCAAAAAAAATATAAGGGGTCAATTTGTCCCAAAATGGATAGTTAAGGGGCATAATTTGGGTATTAAACTCAGGTTTTTTTAAGGGAAATGGAAAGGGGAAAAGTGAGAGTGTGGACCCGCGGAGGGAGAGGGGAAAGAGTTTGTGCTGGTTTGGTAATTGGGATGATAAACAAAATTGAAGAGTAGAATTCATACGTACGTGGGGCAAGAATAGCTTTTGTTTTATTTTAGTACTCCCTCTGTCCCATATTATCTGTCCCTTTTGGGTCAAAGTTTCCTAACTTTGACCTGTAATTATAAAAAAATTATATAAAAATAAATTTTAAAAAATTATGTTTTTATTAAGTTAAGTCTCAAACTTTTCAAAACATATTTTTTGAAAATTTGATTGTATATATATTTTTTGTAATTAAAGGTAAAATGTATGATTGGTTTGACCCAAAAGGGATAGATAATATGGGACGGAGGGAGTATTTGATTTTACTTAAAATTAATTGGGCTACAATAAGTTCTTTTCTCTTCACTTCAATGGGGCTGTGGGGGGACATTTGGGATTACACTAATATATATAAACTTTTTATTACATATTAATGGGTTACAAGCAGGGCAGCCTGCGCTTGCGCTGCAATCATCTTCTTATTAGGGCTGTATTTTTTGTAGTTGTTTAAGTCGATTAATAAGAAAATATTGCACTGTATGTAAGTTAATCAGTTAGGAGAAACTCATACATCAAAACAAATAATTCACATATATAAAGCAAAACACATGACCTCTCTTTCATTCTAAAAGTGCATTACCTAAATTCTACTCCATCTCTAGGTAATTCATCAAAATAAAGATAGCATTCTACTCCTCCATCTCTAGATAATTCATCAAAATAAAGCTAATATTAATTGTTGCTTGAAATATATGTTGATTATCTAAAAAAACATAGTATGTTGCGGTCATTTTTTAATCTTGATTCCAATTGTTAAATTAATGAACTCGGGTAAGTGGAAGAATTTGGCTTCTGCATAAGAAATGCCTAATTTTTTGTAGTCAAGGAGCATTTATAGTTGTCAAGCATGTATAGTTGTCATAGGAAAATTGAATTAGTTGACAGCATTTTCAGGAGCATATGTAATTTATACAATGCATCACAAAATGATTGTACTTAGCATTGGCTAACTGTACTTTTGGAAATGTTGAAATATACTAAATATAAGCAACTAATAGAAACCTCAATAAAAAGGAAGTCGAATGATAAATTAAAAAAAAAAACTTTTTGTAAAATAAAAGAGGAATAAGGAGATGTTAAATTTAAGTATCAAATAATATAATCAACAAATAAATCCAGATTTACCTCAAAATGTTGCGGTGAGAAGTGAAAGCTCCCCACTTTAGTATCAATCCAGATTTACTAAGGCGCTGCTAAAGTAGATGGAAGGATCTTATCAATGTCCACCTGGAAATTTTTAGAAGCAGAAAGGAGTCCATGTGAAACCAATTCAGAGAAATGTTAGGGAAGAAGAAACCCACTCAAATAGAAATGAAAACAAAAGGAAAATAGAACTGGAATGTCAATAGTTTACCCATGAATCAACCATTATTGCAAATACATTTATAGCACCAATCCTTTGAAATTCTGGCAGAGGAGTTGAACCGGTAAATCTTAATATCCACACACAATTAATATGTAATTAAAACACACTTAATCATAAATATAAAAATAGTAAATTACAAAAAAGGGCAGCAGGAAAAGTAAGGGAGGAAATTCATCGAAAGCCTTTTTAGTCACCCGAAAAGTGAGAAAAGACCAAAAAAGCCAAAAGGAGGCACCACATTAATCCTCAATTTGGCCTTTAAGTAATTTCCATAGTCACTAAAAATAATATATAGTATATATTAGGATCTGAGTGGGGGCACTTGCCCCTAGTGCCCCCACATCAGATCCGTCCATGATTGTTATCACATAAGATAAAATTGCACTTAAAACTTAAATTACTTAATTCAAATCATAAATCGAAAAACCCAACGTGAATGTGCGGGGATAATATCTAGTAGATGATAATAGTTCGTATATAATTAAGACTAAGATCAATATTTCAACAAATATTAATTTCTTAAAATAATATTTGTTGGCTTAGTCTCTCTTAAGGAATATTATGGTTTCAAGTAGAAAGGATTCATTCGACAGTAGTGTTTATTTGTATGTAATTTCATGTTTTATATTTTATTTTGCCTTTTCTTTTGGCATTAATAATATTCAGATTGGAGGGTTGTACTATTTTTTTTTAATCACAACCTCCAACTTGTACATTATTAATTCCAAATTAAAAGAAAGTTTGATTAAAAAATTATTTTTTAAAAAATTCTTCTTACAATAAAAAGAAAAAAAAATCGCCAATGTACAAGGACGACGAAATAGCAAAGTTGATAGAGGAACCAATTTGCACAAAAAAATTTGTTCCAGGACCAAATGCGCATTTTAGCATATTAGAGGGACCATCTGGTTATTTTTATTGTTTTTTAATTTTAATTGTATAATAAAAAATCAAATTCAAATTATATGCCACGTGTCACTGACATGTCCATCAGCCATTTTGACGGATCTGTCACGGCTCAGTGACGACAGGGATTGCGGAGGAACACTTTTAATAGTAGAGGGACCAAATTGCAGAAAATAAAAATAGATGAAATACACATTTCGTATAGTATAGGAATCTCCCGGTTATTTTTACCTCATTAAACCCGAAGAGTCGAACCTTGGGAAAGCCATGGCCCCTCCAAAAATTAAAAAAGCCTCTCAATATATTATATGTATTTACATGCAAATGAAAAATTATAAATTGTTAACCAAAAAAAAAAGAAAAATTATAAATTGATCCCCCAAAACTTAAATTTAATTATACAAGATAATTTATATTTCGACCCCTCAAACTTACATATCAAGATCTGCCAATATATCTGTTAGGTTAAGATGAAGAATTTGGTAACTTTCCATTTGGATATAACTACTGGCTAGTGGATACATATCTATACCTCTATACCTTATTATTAAAGCTATCCACAAACCTCTGTATGCTTAGTATTTGGCTCCTCTCATGTTGACATTTGTCCAAAATTGATTGGTTAGGAAAACTAATATGTATTATTATATATATTTATAAATAATATTTAGAACATTAAATTATAATCAAATAAAACTTCATTTCTATTTTCCGGTAGATAATTATTTGAATATTCTAACAATATTTCCTCCCATTTAACTCAATTGCTATTACTTAAAATAAAATTTTACTGAGAATTGAAATTACGTAATTCCAATTATAAACCGAAAACCCGACGCGAATACGCGGGGATAATATCTAGTTAGGGATAATATTCAATACACCGTCAGTGAAGTTTAGCAGACTGCACATGCGGGTCTTGAAGGATGACATGTGTCCCCTAAGGAATAGATTGAAATATTTAAAATTTAATTAATTAAAAAAAAAAAGGGGCCAAAATGACTGGACTGAATTTTGGCGTTTCAATAGTGCTTCAACATGTGGCTGGACTGAAGGCCCAAATGACTGAGAAGCCCACAAGGTCGTAACTTAAACAAGGTTAAACCCTGGCCCAACATCTTCGCCCATTTTGGGCAAAGCTTATATGTGAATCAGTCGATTTCCATTTATTCATTTAATCTATCCAACACTTTCGTGCCCATCATGTTGAGTGTTGACGTGACCGGGGACCATGGAACTAGGTGATTGAGACACTGTTCACAAAAAGTTAGTTACTTAATTTAATTCAAGGCGACAGACAGACTTTGGGCCAATGTAATTGTAATCTATTCATCATGTGATTCATTTATTTTCATCTCATTCCTTAATTCAAAAAAATACCACAATTCCAAGTTAGAAATATTTCAATATTTTAATATTTTGGGCTGCTTCTACTAGGTTTATGTCGCTTTATTCATTTTGGGTACATTAAAACTTTGACTGCCCCCTCATTTGTTTCTCCATTAAAAAAAAAAAATTTCCTTCTGAATTTATGGTGCCCACTTCATTCATTTCCCTGACTATATATTCATTCATTACGTTAGTATAAGGGTACTGAGGAAAATGGTTTCTGGAAATTCAAGAGAAATTTCAAGATCAGGAAACACAAACAATTTCATTGGGTTATGTTATGTAGTTCTTTCTACTAGAACTAGAAAAATATATACAGATACTAATTTAAGTAGAGTCTAAATCTATTGTCAAAAAAAAAAAGTAGAGTCTAAATCTAAATTATTTTTCAACAAATTAATACCAAATTAAACATCATTATCAAATATATAGGCAAAGCTAAAAACTTGATGGGAAATGGGTGTTGGTCGTTAGCTATTAGCTACGGACGGTGGAATTTAGGGTTTTAAGCTCCTGTACGTTTTATGTTTTATATCATCCAAAGGAAATCTCTGGTTGCACGAACTTTTTGCCAGGTGGCGAACTCAACGGTTTACTTGAGAACGCGTGTTCAAATACAACCCAATGAGGCAGTCCCACGTGGCATCAACAACATCTCCGAAAAAGGTCCCGATAGGCGATAGGCGATAGGCCATAGGTAGGTAACGATTTTGCAGTGGAGTTTACGTGGCGCGATTAATAGGCCATGTTAAATGAGTTGAGTTGAAACCCTAATGCTTCTGTGCGGTCAATTATTTTCAAATACTACAAGTTGATTGGTTGCCCCTGTTCTTTGCAGATATAGACAAATACAAATCCTACGGTTGAGTTGACATCAGCCTCATATTTTGCCTTTGCCTGCCTGACATTTGTCCTTCTTACTCTGTCCACACCTCTACTTCCACTTTACTTGCTTTTGCACCTGCTCTTCCCCTTAACTACCAAACTGCCATCCTCCATTCTCAAAAGTCCAACCATCTTCAAAAATCAAACATTAATTATGTAGCATCCATAGGAAAATTTTGACCCTAATTAACAACTAATTACTCCTCCGTTATTTGTTCAAAGATTGTATATGAATTATGAATGCATCTAAATCAATTATTGGTCAACTTTGACCCTTCATCAACATTAAACCACTTGAATGTTTGTCTATGTCATATTCTCATATTTATGTCAAAATTTCCATACATCTAACAGATAAATTAAAATGGATGCAATATGAAGTAATGGATTGTGTTTTTTTTTTATTAAACTGTTAATAATTTGTGTCTTATACTCTTATGTAGCATTTTTTTTTTGCTATCAATGTCTTATGTAGCCTTTTGAGAATCTCCTTCACTT
The DNA here is from genome assembly GCA_001974825.2 of Corchorus olitorius. Lineage (NCBI taxonomy): Eukaryota > Viridiplantae > Streptophyta > Magnoliopsida > Malvales > Malvaceae > Corchorus > Corchorus olitorius. Next base: position 7,597 of record AWUE01020665.1, on the reverse strand, counting down.
ACAGCTGAAATATAATGCAAATCATTTTTCTGGAAGGATACAATATTAAGAAATATCTACAAACCAATTATTTGACATAGAGAAAATTACTATTAACAAAATTCCACCACTCATTCCCATAAAAAATATTATCCTTAATTTAATGTTGTTGTGCCAAAAATCTCTTACTAGAGTTTTCGCGGAGAATCTTTTATGACAGTATAGGGGCGTGTCAGTCAATTTGCTGAAATTGACAAAAAAGTTGTAAAAACTAGATCTGTGCGCGAAGCAGCAAATTGAAAGATCAGAGCGATTTGTGGGAACTTGATCAAAGTCACATCGGAGCATTTAAATCATTAGATCCACAACATATTGTTCTTCATAACTGGGCCTTCTTCTTCTTCCTCTAACTGGATCAGATCTGTGAGATCTGTTTTTGGATTGAAATTGAAAGAAAATAACAATTTGATTGTTATTGATGAAAGAGAAACACGTGTATAGTGTTTTTATGTCCGGAGACAAGATTGAAATAAGAGAAAAACACTAAAAGAGTGTTTGAATGTCCTGAGACAGGATCTAAACAAGAAAAATATGATGAACGAGTAAGAACTCGTGATGAACAAGAGGAAAATGGCGCAGAGCCAGAGAGAAAATAAGCACGGAGCTTGGTTTTTGCGCGGAGCAAGTTTGTAGCTTCGAGAGCTGGTTTTTGAGATGAGTGATATCTGTGAATGTGTGTTTGAAGCTCTGGTGTTGATCCCTTTATATAGGGGGCGGCATGGGCCTTGAATTTAATGGGCTCAACTTGCTGAAGAAGGCGAATTCCTCGTCCTTGGTAGATGACAGCTCCCAGCAAGGTGCAGTGAAGTTTCCTTCTTCTTCTGATTGCTTCCAACAACTGGGTAGAGGGAAGAAAGGATGTCAAGGCGTCATTCCTCTAGATGGGAGATGGAAATCTTCCTCCTAGATGGCTGATGAATAATTCTTCCTTCTTCCTATCCACTTCAACATGTCTTCGTTGCTTCTTTTGTGCTGAAATCAACTAATTTGACTAAGTAGTGGCCTTCTAACATCAGGACTTGGATTTTGAACATCAAGGCCATAAAATTCTCCATACTTAGTCATATTTTGCTCTTCAAATCATGAAAATAACACTTAGTTAAGAAAATGGCTTAAACTGGGGTCACAAAGCCACTTGTCCTAAACAGAAAAGAATGCAAAAGTTTCAAACGAAGTTGGAATAAGCCAAAATTTCACTAGTAGGCTTAGATTATCTCCATAAGACTATGGAAAAAATTCCAAGTGAATTCGAGCTCTCCTTCATGGTGAACTTGGTTTCACTCCCCAAAATGTCCTTAATTGAAAATCGGGCATAAGTTTTTACACCGATGTCAAAATAAGATGAAAATTTACCAAGATGATCTGCATAGCTCAAGGATCATCATGGTATGCTCTTTGATAGAAATCGCAGCCTCTAGCCCCCTCAATTGATCAATCTTACCATTTTGTCCTTAATTGAACAAAATGCAAAAGTTGTAGTTTTGCCTCCCGGGGAGAGGGAAAGGGCTAGGCGATTTCTCCACCATGTTAGGTTGAATATGTTGAGGAGGTGTGAGGTTGAAAATCTCATGCCTCTCTCATGTAGATAGGTGTTTCTCTTCCTGACAAACTTTAGCTCTCTGCCTCATTCCTGCAGGAAGAGGAAAATAACTCTTCTGAGGGAAGAAGGCAGCCTCTCCTATACATAGGAGACGACTTTGGGCTTGGTATTTAAGTCCATGAGGTATTTTCCATCTCATGGTTAGATGGCATACAACTTCCTTTTTTACTGCTTGCCTCCCTAATTGACAGCAGCTTTAAAGAAAACTACCTCCTTATCACCTATCATGCCACTTCCTTAGGTAAGGGCGGCACTCAAGGGATATTTTATAAAAATTATTCTGAAAAAAAGTATTATTTAATAAATAATTAATAATTTTCGGCCCTTATTAATTAATTACAAGAATTTCCCAATTCTATCAGAACTAGGGTGGTGCAGAAACTAAGTTTTTTCAGGATTTTCAATTAAATCTTAACCACACATCTTCAAATTATTTATGTGAAGACCAATCAATTGTAAATTGAGGGTAAATTATGTTCATTCTAATCCAAACAAACTAAACCAACAATTTTTTTTCCAAATAGAAATGATAAGATTATATTATAAAAAACATAAACATATACATCATTGTTCAACACACATAGATACAGCTAAAAAAGTTTAAAAACGTACAGACTGATTGTTCAAAATTTAAATATATAACTTCTATAAACTATCCTATATTACATATCAAATTTTAGCAAAGGATAGAGAAAAGGCAAAACTCAAGAGTAAATACAATAGAGTTTAAACTTAGATGCCATATATTAACTAATATATTCGCCAACCGAATTTGAGTCACAATACACAAAACATATACTGGAATGAGATAAGTTTGATGCCAACTATAAAATATCACTCCTAAGAACATCTAGATGAGTTGGAAGTTATTTTTTTCCTATAGAACCCAATTAATTTTGAACAAACTAAAATTTATAATCTTAACACAAACCCAATAGATCAAGATGCTTTTAAAGACGAAAAAAAGAAAAAGAAAAAGAAAACATACCGCCTCGCTTTTGACCAAACTAGTCAAGAAGGGGAAGAATAATTGAAAACCAAAAATAAAAAACTATGAACTTAGAATAAAAGAGAAGGAAGACATGAGGCGGCTAAGTATTTAACTCTTGGAATAGAAATATATCTTATACTAATTTAATTTGACTTTACACTATTGGTAGTTTTTTTTTTAAATCAATACTATTGGTAGGTGTTTATACCTCAATTTACAATTGAGGGTAAATTGGTTTTATCATAATTATAATCAAGATGTGTGGTTAGGATTTAATTAAAATTCCTAAAGAAACTAGGTTTCTGCACCACCTTAATTCAAATTGAATAAGGAAAGTCTTGTAAATTAATTGCAATGGCTGAAATTAATTAATTACTAATTAAATAATAATTATTTTTTGAATAATTATTATTAAATTTCTAGTGCATGTCGCTGCTACCCAGTTGAGTGGCACACAGAATCAAATCAGAAGCAGTTTCCTTTAATATTGCTGCCTGATAAGGAGGCAAACAAGTAAATAAGGAAAATTGCTTACCATCTGACCATGAGATGAAAAATACCTCATGGACATACATAGCAAGGCCCAAGTCGTCTCCCAGTCAGAGGAGAGGCCGCCTTCTGCCCTGCAGAGAGATATTTTTCTCTTCTTGCAGGAAGGAGGCAGAGAGCTAAAGTTTGTCAGCAAGAGAAATATCTGTGTACGTGAGAGAGGCATGAGATTTTCAACCTCACACCTCCTCCATATAATCGACCTACCACAATGGAGAAAACGCCTAGCCTCCTTCCCATCCCGGGAGGTGAAATTGCAACTTGTATTTTGTTCAATTAAGGACAAAATAGTAAAATTGACCAATTGAAGAGGCTAGATGTTGCGATTTCTTCCAAGGAGCATACCATGATGATCCTTGAGCTATGTAGATCATCATGGTAAAATTTCACTTCATTCTGACATCGGAGTAAAAACTTATGCCCGGTTTTCAATTAAGGACATTTTTGGGAATGAAACCAAATTCACCATGATAAAGAGCTCGAATTAACTTGGGATTTTTTCCATGATCTTTTGGAGATATTCTAAGCTTATTGGTGAAATTTTGGTTAAATCCGAGATCGTTTGCAACTTTTGCATTCTTTTCAATTAAGGACATATGGCTTTCTCACCCCGGTTTAAGCCATTTTCTTAATTAATTCTTATTTTCATGATTTAAAGAGCTAAATATGGCCAAGTATGGGTAATTTCGTGGCTTTGATGATCAGAGTTCAATTCATGATGTCAATTGGCCACTACTTAGCCAAATTAGCTAAATTCAGCACAAAAGAAGCAACAAAAGTCTGCTGCACTGTGATAGGCAGAAGGAAGAATTGTCATCAACTACCCAGGAGGCATATTTTCGTCCCCTATCCTAGCAAAGTGGCGCCCTTATGCATGTCCAATCCTCTCCCAAGCAGTTGGATGCAATCAGAAGAAGAAGGAAGCTTCACTGCACTTTCCTGAAAGCTGTCATCTGCATAGGAGAAGATTTTGCCTTTCTCAGCAAGGCAATGGCATTAAATGCTCAAGCCCAAACCGTCCCCTATATAAAGGGAGGCCATTCTCAGGTTTCAGGCAGATTCCGCATCTCAGACATTTCTCCCGAGAAATCAAAAACCAGCTCCTGCAGCTACAAACTTGCTCCGCGCAAAAAACCAAGCTCCGTGCTTATTTTCTCTCTGGCTCTGGGCCATTTTCACCCTGTTCATCACGAGTTCTTCATATTCTCCTTGCTTAAATCTTGTCTCCGGACAAACAAACACTCTTTTAGTGTTTTTCTCCTGTTTCAATCTTGTCTCCGGACATACAAACACTGTACACGTGTTCTTCATTCAGAAATAACAGATCAGTTTGTTATTTTCTTTTCAATTTCAATTACAATCAAAGCAGATCTCTCAGATCTGATCCAATGATTTAAATGCTCCAGTGTGACTTTGATCCAGTCCCCACAATCGTTCTGATCTTTTAATCTGCTGCTCCGCGCACCAGATCTTGTTTTTACAACCTCTTTGTCAATTTCAGCAAATTGACTGGCACGCCCTTACGCTGTCATAAAGAATTCTCCGCGAAAACTCTAGCAAGAGATTTTTGGCGCAACATCTCTTTTTGGCACGCCGAATGGGACCACAACAACTTGTCTTCTCAACTCGGCGTCTCCATAAGCTTTCCCTCTCTCAAAGTCGGCGATCCCCGACTCTCTTGTCAATTTTTCGTGCTACGTTGGACTGCCCACTCGGCCGCACCAACATCTCTTTTTGGCACGCCCGGTGGGACCAGCACATCTGCTCTCCCTCTCTGCGCCCTCAGCATTCTCTTTCCCTCTGCATAGCCGGCGATCCCCGGCTCTTTTTCTCCTAGTCACTCAGCAAGATGTCCGCCTCACTCAAAGGTCCACACCAAATCACTTTCCCTGACACTTGAAGCAGGACAAGACAGCAGATCTCTCCTCCTCTCAAAGTCTCTGGGTAACTTTTCTTTACTTTTTCCTTTTATCTTCCCCTCTCTCTAAGTCTTACCAAGTGGTAAACATGCCACCTAAGGTTGATGAAGGCAGATCTAGCCATGTTATGCAAACCAGAAGCAAAAACGTGGCAGATCCTTCACAATTACCTTTGGAATCTGATTCAAAGGTCTTGTTACAATACCTCACTGAAGCCATGAATGAAATTTCTTTGGCACAGGAACAAAGGATGCAACAACTTATGAGATCTATTGATCAGATGAGTACATCTCATGACCAACTTAAGGAGGCCAATGACTCTTTTAAGGAGCAGATGATTCAAGACCGTGAGAACATCTTAGCTCAGATTGGTCAAGTAGAAGATAGGCTCGGGGGGCAAATCCAACAGATAGCCCAAGATCCAAGGCAAGTCAACATGCCAGCACTTCTCCCTCCACCTGTGGCGCCATTAGCTAATAATGGTGCCAACCAGGCGAGATTTCCACCTCAAGTGGAAGCAGTTGGTAATAATAATTTACCACCTCAAAGAGAGGGAGTAGCAAGAGGTGAGAATGAAGCTGATCTTATACCTGGGCATCAAGAGGCAGCCGACCATCCACACGATAACGTGGAAGAGGAAGTCAACCCAGTTGGCCCTCGAGTTGCAGCCTATGTACCACCTCATGTGAGAAATGGTAACTGCAACGGTAATGGCGGAAGGAATGGCCATCAACGCCATCCTGCTCCACGCCATCCACCTCAAGTTGCTGATGTACAAGGACCAGTCAATCAGAACCACATCAGGGAGATGATTGAAGACATGATTGGCCCAGCTTACAGAAGAGTAGGCAGGCCATCTTTTCAGAAGCCTTACCCTGAGGAGTATGATAAACTTTATCCTCTGCCTCGTGGGTACAAGGTCCCTGACTTCACAAGCTTTTCTGGAACCTCTAGCGAGCAGACAACTCTGGAGCACATTGCTCGTTTTACTGTACAATGTGGAGAAGCCAACTCTGGCTACCACAAGCTTCGCCTATTTCCCAACTCTGTCACAGGCGTAGCTTTTACTTGGTACATCAACTTTCGAAGGAGTTGACTTCAGAGACTTTTTCGAGATGTCAACCAAGGTGACAAGATATGAGACTCTTCTTCGAGAAGAGAATGAAAGGAGAAGTTCATCTTATGGCACTTATTATCAAGAGCCAAATTTTGAACTTGGAATAGCTGAGGTCAAGGCAGATCGCCCCATTGAGTGTCCATGCCTTGTGAAGGCAGGAGTAGGACACCCTCAGACCCAAGAAAGGTTCGCTGCTATGTACCAGAGGCAAGCAGAGAAGAAGCCTTATGATGGAAGCAAAACTTATTCATTTGATACTTCAAAAACGAATGAAGTTTTTGACTTCCTACACAAGTCGGGTATGATTAAGTTACCACCTGGACATGTCCTTCCTTTACCAGAGGACATCAAAGGAAGAGAGTACTGCAAGTACCACGACTCCTGGAGGCACCCAACCAACAACTGTACTATGTTTAAAAACATAGTACAAGAAAAGATAGAGAAGGGAATCTTGAAATTTCCTGAGGCGCCAAAGAAAGATATGGGAGTTGATAAAAATCCTTTCCCGGCTCCTATCCACATGGTCATGTGCAACTTCCCAAAGGATGGACAACTGACTAGTGAAGAGAAGAAGGAAGCAACTCCCAAGAGGTCAAACTTGGCTCCAAGCACCTCCTTGGCAGCCAATCCTCACCATGAAGGTAAGTTTTATCACCACTCTGATAGGGCTAAGAAGTCGGTTGATAAAGCTAAGCAAAAAACTCTGGGTGTACATTCAGATCGGCCCTGGAATTCAAACACGGCCGCTGATAGACTTAAAGCACCAAGGAGGAAGCTAGAACTTGTCTCATCTGAAGACGAAGAAGAGCCTGTGGAACAACTTGACACCTCTTCTAGGAAGAAGGTTCAAAGAAAGTTGGAGTTTGCATCAAAGACTCCACTCCAAAGGAAAGAGAAAAGTAAGGCAAAGCACACTCCAAGCTCGAAGGGCAAGCCAGGAACCTCTTTTCCTCCTCCTAAGCAGAACAAGAGAGAGTATGGTGAACCATCATTAAAAGTGGCGCCACCTCCTTCTCATCTTAGCTCATCTGACCACCACAAGATGCAAAGATCTTCCAAAAGAGAGCATGACCGGCAACCACAAGGTGAAAATCATCCTAAGTCCCTCCCGAGGAGGACTAGGCGTGAAATTAGGCCATGGTTGGATCATAAGAAGGAAGAATATCGCCATGCAGTCATGAGAAAAGAGATGAAGCTAAGAAGTGACCATACACGACCAAGAATGGTCAAGCCACCATCAAACACTCCTCAAGGTGTGTGGCGAAAAGTGCAACATCCCAAGTACCCTGTTCAAAGGAATAGGAAGACTTGGAGGAGACGAGAACTTCGGAAAAGAGCTAAGGCTTGAAGTGAAGAAGTGCTTGATGACATGCAAATTGATG